>JAPMOB010213193.1:0-14053 GCA_029875015.1 Lepomis gibbosus | reverse complement strand
GGGAATGTCCAATGGAAACGAAATGAACTGCGACACAATAAGAGGTTCTGAAAGTGCTGTAATTGTTTGTGTGATCACTCAGTTTACAGAAGGTTGTGACAGACCCAAATCATCACTGCTGCATTGTTGCATTTTCCCAGTTGCCAAATATCGTAATATAGTGATTACTTTCATTTCTGGTACTGTGGCATTCCTGCGCTGTGTCGGAGATGTTTGCACGTCTCTAATAAGATCAGTCACAAACACGATCCCTGCACGATCTAATCTATAGCGTCTGATTTACTCACCGTCATCCATTGTCTGCAACACATTTCTTCTCCCTCTTCGTCTTTCTGCCATTTTCTCCTCTACTAAAGAAACTCTTAAGCCTCTTAAAAGTCCTCATCCATGCTCCTAACAATTCTGACCTTAAGAGCTCTTTTAAGGGTTAAGATGTCTTATGAATTACTTTTTTCTTTACTAGGATTTTTCCTTTAATTTTAAGAGTAAACGGCCACTTTTCTAAGAATTTTGTCACTAGGAGCTACTCTTTGCCTTAAGATTCTTTATGAATACGGGCCCTGATCTTTTTAATTTCAATATCTGACCCGACCTGCTACTGTACCATAACAGCCAGGAATCCTGCTGAAAGGTCATTGGTACTGGCTCAATGTCTATTGGTTTTAAGTAAATTGTGTCAGATAAATGCCTAAAATAAATGTGTAATTAAGAACAGGATGTAACTGAATGCGGATGGGTCACTACAGTACACACAAAACATATACACAGATATACAGACCTCTGCAGGCAGGCTCTGTCTCATTCCACTGGGGATTGTTAGGGTCCATGCATTCAATGGTGACAGATCCCTGTTCCAGAGTATAGCCTGGGTCACAGGCAAACTCCACCACAGCTCCCACTGCCCAAGTGTTGTCACTACTGGTCAGGTTACCGTACTTCACAAAGGGTTCGTAGCAGTGGCCGGCTGAAAAGGCTTTGGCAGAAAGAAGAAGAATGTTCAGTGTTGGAGGGGGCACAGCTTTTACCCAAAAAATTGAGTAGCTATGCTTGCCAAAGGAGTTAGCATCTCCATAAATGATATATGAGAAACCATGTGACATTTCTAAGTTCCGTAATAAATTGACAAATCCAACATTTAATGATTTTTTTTGTCTGGTAAGTTGAAATCATATTGCATTTGCAAACAATTGGCTAGTGATCAGATTTATATCAATGCCCCTGGATTCCACAGGCACAGTAAGAAAAAAGTTATATGATAACAAATATGTAAAGCTGTGTTACAGGACAATGTTTGTGTCATACATTCAGGGTTTTCTGAAGATCTACTACTTGATTTTAACATTCTGATGAACTGCTGGCTAACGCCTGCAAAATTAATGATATTCCTTATCAGTCCTAGTACTAACTAGCAAATGTCAAAATGTGAAAACCTTAAACTAAGATATTAACTGTGGTAAACATTACTTGCTTAACATCAGTATGTAAACACTTACAGTGAGCATGTTAGCATGCAGACGTTTTATTATTTATTTGTTCCTTATGCAGCATTCCTTTCAAGAGCGGGAAAACCTCCTGTTTTACTAACTTGTTTACCCACTGTTTTACCAACTTATTCATACATTATCTGGTTACCCCCACTGCTACATGTAGTCACACCATTAAAGTAGCCTAACTACTTCAAACTGTATTTATTTTATTGAAGACATGGCATTAAATTACAGCAAGGGTTCCACTGTAATAGGATTGCTAGCTGCTCTCGCATCTCTTTTATCCACCAAACTGACTGGCGCATCTCGGTGAAGTACACTTTCATAGGATCTTGTTATGGTTAACAATTTTGACCGAAAATATTTAACATTAATGTTATCAGTCACCCTCCGCAACTAGGTTGTTCCCAATATTGCAATAAAATGGCATACAGAATTGCTTAAATGAGTATTAATTGGATAAAACAAGGCATGAAAGCAATCCAAAATAGTTCTAACTGTGCAGGACATTATTGTGAGCATGGCAAGTCAAAGCTATGGTGGCAGTCTTTACTCTTGGTACTTCTACTCTTGGCCCAGACAGTGGTATGACAAATGACAACCTCTAAGCCTGGTATCCTTTGCAAGCTGTATCAGTTGGTGCACATATGAAGCAGTGAAGCACACCAGGACGGGAAAACAGTAACACCAGTGGAAGTGGAAGATTGGGCCTCCTTTGAGGTATTTATTTCCGGGGGATGATGTGGAAAGTAACTGCATTGGCCAAATTGCATGTGTGAGGTAACTGGAGTGGGCAAGTAATTTAACCTACTGGTTACACATGCATTGCACCGAATGGACACTCATTTGAAGATGTAATGAAACTTAGAAATGGCTGAAGGAATACTCATGAATGAAGTTCAGTGTTTGTCCGGATAAGGAAGGGAGCATCAAATCTGTTAGAGATGAGCTGAACAGCATTAGGTCCTGTGAATGGCCATAATGAGTTCCGTTGCTCCCTTTGGACTTAATCCCATTTGCAGCAGTGAAGCGAGGCCTAAGCAGATTACACTGATTGTATTTCCAAGTGGTCCTCATGGACCAGAGACGAGCCGCCTATTTCATGGTGAGTGCTGAGACAAATGTGAGGACAAAAGATAGGAGAAGCCAAGTGATATCTTACCCTAACTTTTAGATAAATCACTGTTCTTTGAAACAGTGTAACTTATTGTGTAATATATCATGGATTCTTATGTATAGGGTTATGCTGGTAGAAGCTGCAAGTTTACATTTTGTACCTGAAAGACTGTCCTTAATTATTTAATTTCCAGGCAAAAAGTAAGACATAACTTTGCTGGAGGACTACACTGAGAGCCTCTATTCAGTGGCTAAAAGCAACAGATATAAAAGAAAAAAAAATAAAAGGTACCTTTCACATAGTTAAGAATGTGTTTAAATGCACCCAATAATGTATTTATTGCACAAACTGCAATGACAGCAGTAATGAAAGGGAAAAAATTATTTTGATTGTCTAAAGAGTATTTTAGAAATGGGGCTTTTTGTTCTTACAAAAATCCTCTCCTGCATCTTTCAGATTCCACTGAGGAGATATTATGGTTTGTTTTCCACTCCAGTTGCAGAATGTGGCAGTGAGTGAAAGCAAACTTGTGAGGTTGGCTAGGATGTTGTTCTTTATGTTGCTGGAGAATTACTTTCTCAAAGCACTTCATCAGAATGGGGATGAGAGTCACAGGGCGGTAGTCGTTCAGGCTAGGTCATTTTAGGTACAGCAACAATGGTGGCTGTCTTGAAACAGGTGGGACCCCGCTCCTGAGATGGTGAGAAGTTGAAAATGTCTGAAATGTGCTGATAGACACAGGTTTTTAGTACACAGCCAGGGATGGTATGAGGGCCAGCAGCTTTACTCATATTTACTCTCAGCAGGACTCTTCTCACATCTGCTGTGGATACGGACAGTGGCTTGTCCTCTGGAGGGGGGTAGACTTTACAGCTGATTTCTTGTTGAGGAGATCAGAGCAAGCATAAAAGATGTTAAGTTCATCTGTTAATGTGGCATCACACAGAGCCCCTGCTATTGTAGCCTGGGATGTTTTGATCACCAGCCACATATTTTGGGTGTTGTTGGTGTTGACTTCTGAAAAGCAGCTTTTTTGGCACTGGAAAGAGCCCTCACCTCTTCATGCATCCTGGCCTTTTGGTTGGGCAATTATTTTAATGTCTTAGTGATCACCACATCATCAACACATTTGCTGATGTATGATGTCACTGATGATGTATATGCCTTAAAGTTAATGTTGTTATCCTGAATGACAGCAATTCAGTACCAGCGTGTGCATTCAGTCCTATAAAACTGCTGTAGATTAATCGGTCTACACCATAACTGTCTTTTGTGAATGGGTTGACTTCTTTTAATCAGCAGGGGAAAAAGAGCTGATAACCACAATGAGGATGGGGAGATGGTATTGTTTCTACAGGTGTGGGTGTGGAAAAGTTGATGAAATTTAGGTGACACATTCTGTTTAGCCAAGTGTACTCTGCATGGAGGCTTTTTGTGTGGTTAAGCGAGTGAGAGAGAATGAGCTGCATAGAGTGACAGTGAATGTGAGTGGAGCCGAGGAAAAGGTTGGTAGTGAGGTTGGCAGTTTAGTAGTTCATGTAAAGTGTGTGTTGCAGTTTGTCGGTGAAAAAAGGCTGCAGCTTCTCAAGACCAAAGAAAAACTCTGTGTGCTGTTTCCCATATGCTGGAAAAGTGAAGGCATCATTTTATTGTCTCATTGAAGATGATGTCAGGCAGGTTTGCATTGCCTATGTTTAGGGTGTACTATCTGTGGTGGTTACCGTACAGAAAAGTACCTGGTACGAAAAAGCAAATAAAGTCAGGTCAAGGCAAGTGGAGATGTACCAGCCATTGGAAACACCAGAGGATGACCTCATCCATTTTTTTAAATTTGAGTCTGAGGGACTGTAAAAAGCAGAAACAAAAACACTGGGCAACTCTCTAGGGAGATAGTAAAGTCAACATCTTAACAATAAAATCATTGGGGAACATTGTCCATTTACATTTATTCATTTAGCTGACACTTTTATCCAAAGCAACTTACAATTGCTATAGAGGTTGCATGCCTCTGTAGCAACTAGGGGTTAAGTGTCTTGCTCAGGGACACAGTGGTCTCTCACACCAAAGTCACTTGTCTCATCCACTGCTCTATCACCCCCACAATTGTCCATTAACTGCTGTTAATGTCGACTGCTGAGTTAGCCTGAGTGTTATTTCATTAATTTTATCTATATATGACTTATTTATCCATCAATCCAGTGTATATCATGTTTGTATATAAGCATACAGGGAACTACAACTTCATCTCATTATGCAGCGCTGTGTTATAAAATGATAAATAAATCTATATTTTACTTTTTTACCTTTCCTGTGACTGGACAGAAGTAGGTTGGGTAATGGAATAGCCTTGGGTCCAAGCTGCGTTAGCATAGTTCTTCCCTCATCTTTTTGTGGCGATTGAACCACTTCCCATGACGTTTGTTTCAGCATTGTCTCCAGGTTCTGACTGATGCTAGGCTGTTTTCAGCCTTAAGCAATCATTGAGCTTACATCTTTTTATATGGTGTGAGATTTTGCAATGGATGGTGTCTGGTGTGGATTTCTGCCACTTTTTCTCCAGATGTTTACAATTTGTGACATTAAGCGAAAGCCCACATGATCTTAGCATGACAAACATCATGTCACCACATCCGGTACTTCATTTAATCACAGCTCTGATGCATACCTTGATACCTGATGGCAATGCCAGTGGATGTGCCTGTAGCATCTGTGGTCAGCTCAATGAAAAGATGCCTAGATGTGCTGAGTAGACCTTCATTGGGCAGATACTCTACCTCGTACGAATCATACAAGGCTGTTGCGTCAATGCTGTTGCCATTCTTGATCAGCACCCTGGAAGAAAGGGAACAAAGAATCATTTAGCAGTGTTCATTTAACATGATCACAAACTAAAAGGAAGTTTTTCCTTGCCTGTGTCGCCTAGTGCTGCTCTTGGTGGGAATTGTTGGGCTTCTGTAAATAACTTCAGAGTNNGGTCTAGACCTGCTCTTTATGAAAAGCGCTGTGAGATAACTGTTGTTGTGATTTGGCGCTATATAAATAAAACTGAATTGAATTGAATTAAAAGGAGTGTGATTTGATATTAAAATGTGATAATGTCAACTTGCTGCGCTAATTATATCTACCTAGCTGAAGCGACACCGGCATATGTTGCCAGACAGTTTGTGACCAAGTAGTATTGAGCTTATAGAGTTTTGCAATATCTAAAATCTGAAGAGCCACCTTGCTCTGTTTTGGAATGTGAGCTTCACTTTATCAGAGGTGCTGAAGTTGATACGTGTGGATTTGTGGTGAGATTTCTGCTTCATCACAAGTAGTTTCTGTTTCCAACTTCTTGTCCCATCCAGTTCTGTGTCTGTCAGACAGTCTGAAGGGGCTACTACCATATCAGCAGAGATGCTTTACTGCTCAAAATGTTTATATAATTCAGCACTGAAGATTTCTTGAAAAGAGTTAAAAGTTAACTTAAAAGTATTTTTTTTGTTTTTTTTTCGTTTTAAAATAAAAATGTGCATGATTAAATGTAATTAGGATGAGCTTAAACATCAACATAAGTGGGTTTTTAGTTGGAAAATCAGGAGGCTCAACTAACAACCGGGAGCAACAGCAACAGGAACACATCAGAATTTGCCTGAGAATCCTCCGTTTTTTAAGATTTCAGTGAAGGCTGTAAGTACATCCAATGGTACACGGCAAACATGAACTGTTATTAGTTAAATCGGCGAGCTGTATATTAACAAATCATACACGGATTAAAAGGTTCGGGTCATTTTCGTTCAGCCTCTCTACACTGTTTTGACCTGACCTTTATTTTCTTTGTGAGATGGAAGAATTAGAAAGTTGTGCGGCGTTGCGGAGAGCCTCCATCTGCAGTTACACATGGATTAGGCTGATTAGGCTATGCGTAAAATCAGGAGCATCTGCCTTCATCCAGCCAGAGGAAACCACTGAACAACTGTGGCAGTGGGGGCAGGAACTGTTGAGGGAATGTAGGAGAGGAGTGAATACATCGGCAAGAAAGAGGCCCATGTGTGGGTGTACGATGGAGGGTTCGGGTCCATGGTAGCGGATCAACTCTGATGCTGATCCATGTTCTCTCCTTAAGCAACTAAGGGCAAACGGGCTTCAGTTGTTTGTGAGGCCTGCTGTGTTTTAATGAAACTTAGATTTCCTCGCTTTGAGTCGCAGTGTTAGGTGATCCTATGAGAATGGATCATAATCATGATGAAAGTTGGTGGTGTGTGTATCAGTGTAAACAAGAGATGGTGCAAAAACTAAACACTATTGAGCTTCTGTCCTCGTCCCTTTCTACCTCCCTCCAGAGATTGGACAGTTAATCATTACTGTTGTTTACATTAATCTGAGGGCAAACACCTGAGCTGCTGCAGATGTAATATACAATGCTGTGGTTGGGTTAGAAAACACTGCACCAGATACCCCTAAATTTTCAGAATTTCACTGGATGTTCCATAAAACATGCATTGGCTCCCCACTATTTTCCACAAGAGGAGAGAGGACACTTGATGTATGATTTGGCAATATAAAGGATGCATATAGTGGGTAGCCAAAATGAGTCAGACCACAATGCTGTCCACCCGGTCCCTCTCAATGAACAGCAGCTTAAAACCAGAAAGCCTGAGTTGAGAACCACCCAGATATGAAATAAATCAGTGGATTGTCTTAGAGGATGGTTTTAATATACATCTTCATTCTGTGCATACCAGTGAGAACTTGGATGAGCTCATTTCTGTAGACAATTTTATACCAACAAAATGTAAAAAGATTTTATATGATTTTTTTTTTTAAAGCAAGCCTTTCAGCACGATGATAGCACACAGGTTAGAGTTATATGAAAGGAAATAGGCAATTCAATAGGTGTCAACATAAATGAAAAGTGCAATGACATAATTTTGTTACGGATTAGTGCTATATAAATTAAATTGAATCAAATGTGAAGAACAGGAAAAGAAGAAACAATGTGCAGGTAATCATGGGGACCCTGACCCATCAGATGGGTGGAGTCCTTTTGACTGATAGATCACAGTGTGTTAAGAGTGAATTATGCAGCCTCATCCCCTATTATTTCCTACACTAGGGCCCCACAAGGAAGCGACATCTCACCAGTTCTGTTTACTCTTTATGGGTAAGGTACTGTACTGTCACATACCATGTATGTACGTGACAGACAACTGTGACCCAGCTGATGCTTCATTGTGTATTGCCATCTGCAGTAGAAGGTTTATTTAAGCAGTCAGACTCAGTGTCATACTCTGCATGTCACAGCCCTCCACCAGCAGCAGCCTCCACCTGTCGCTCTGTTCCTTCATGGCTCCCCATGGAGGTCTGCACTGATCTCTCCCTGCTCTGCCTTTGATGGCTTAAATTATGCTTATCAGGTAGCAAGAAGACAGAGAGTGCAACAGAGAGAAACGGTGCCTTTATGCCAAAATAAAATCTATATTTACATTTATTGTTTATGTTTCCATTCACACTGACTGTACTGTGCAGACTGTGAAACAGTTCTTCCTTTTGGTTTATTTATCTGAAGTGGTGAACAGTCTCGTTTCCTTCCCAGTTCAGTTGAAAACAATTGCATGCATTGAATACAAAAAGGTCCTATTTAAACGATCTGTAGCGCATGGTGTCGGTGGATAAGCTCACTGCGCTGCATTATTTTAAACTATGATAAACTGGTCATAGGTCACACCTCAGGCTTCAGGGTGATTTCTTATTTGTGTGTAACACTGATGTGTGAGTGTTTTTTTTTAACAATTTAATTTTATGGTGAGGCTGCTGTGAGTAATTTTAAAGTAAGAAAGTAGTAGTAAAGTTCCAATATTATGCAAAATGTTTGTGTTGTGCTGGGAACCACTTGTTTTAGCTGCGGTGTTGTTGCTGTAGGTCAGAGAGATTTGGGAGCGCACAGGGCTGCATCCCGACCCAAAACCTTCCCATTAAAAACAGATGTTCCAAGCAACAGAGAAAACTGGCTTGTGTTCATTTCTAAGTGAGGTTACAGCCCACTGACAATAAGGCTGTAAAAATTGATTCATTAATGAGTGATTACACTGAAAAACTACATAAATATACTTTAAGATACTTTTTTCATGAGTTACTAGTTCCTGGGGAGTGGCTGCTGGGGCTCTCTGGCTGACAAAGGGATGTTCTGCTGAATCGGATCTGTTTAAATAGGGTGGATGGACAATTGGGCTGCACTATGTTCTCCCATATCATGAGGACGGGCAGAGTATTTCAGTTTGAGTTTTGTTGTCCTTTCTTTGCTAGTTGTGCTTTTAACATTAGTATTAGTATTTTATTGATTACCACTAGTTAATATTAGGTAGCTGATAGTTTGTAGTTTGTTGTTACTGTACTAACAACAAGTAAAGCTATCTGTCCATTAGGAAACTCCATAAATCGCTGAAAGTTGAGGCTGAGCAGCAAAGGACATCAAAGGGAAATCTAGAAAATATTTTGCACATAAAATATTATCCAGTTTCACTGAAAACAGTGAATAAAGTTATAAAGTATAAAGTTTTTTCTTGTAATCAGTGAGGCCTCATCTGGCATAGCCAGAACTATTTCCACACTTTGATTCAGCGCTGTGTCAGCTACTTCTTGCCCCTTGGGAGGCTTCCGGGAAGTTGGCTTTTAGGGACGGCAGCCTTAAAGAGACAAGGCCTTAAACACAGTCAGACAGAGGGTCAAAAGTTTTATGCTGAAGCAATGGACAGTATGAGAAAAATGTGTTTTTCAAACATTAAAGGATGTAAACATTTTACAGTAGACACCGAAAATGAAAGTATAACACCTGAGCAGTTTCATTTGCTACCGAAGACCATGAGATGCAGCTGAAGCCCTGATGTGGCTAGTGGACCTTTGAGCTCAGGTTACTGGGACAGTGTGGAGGGGAGGAATCTCGGCTGGAAAGATGTGTGGGCCATGGAAGCAAGGTGACTGAGCGTACCATCAGACCTACATATAAAGTCCTTCCAACACCAGTTCATTTGGCTGGAAATACTGGTCCATCCTGTAGAGGTGGGGGGCAGAGGATTCTGCTACCACCAGACCTGGGAATCAGAGGCCAGAGCCTGTGCTTAGCCAACAAAGTTGCCTGTGGGCAGCAGGGAGAAGCAGCCAGTAGCTTTGGATGAAGAGGTGAGACCCCTGCTGTGCCCAGAAATAGCAGGCCAAGACGAGGCAGAGGGGGGTGCTTTTGGCATTCCAGAATTCACTGTTGCACTGTCCATAGGCGTCGTGGGCTCATCAACAAAACATCCAGGAAGGAAGGTGCTCACTTGAGAACTCCTCTGTGTCAACCTGCCGTCGTCTGTCACTTCATTGTTGTTTTCATCATCAACAAGAAGACTCTCTTGTAGGTGCTTGTACAAAATATATTGTGTAACACCTGGTTGCCATCTGTGTAACTTTATTTTAAACAAATAGCGCGTCTTCATTTTAGGTTGCCTTCATAATAACTGGCCAGGGACAACAGATGAAAATTTGCCTGTTGAGCTAACTCTGGCTCATTTACAGTTAATTTACTGTTAATTAATGAGCACTGTCCCTGTCAAATAAACAAATAAATGAAATGAAATCTAGTAAATCTAGATATCAGTTACTTTCTATCTACTTTGAGAGTAACCAAAACCGTTCCGTGAGCAGAATTAGAAACCCTGATAAAGTTCTTGATCTGGTTTGTATCAATGGTGTTTTTTTTTTTTGATCAAACGTGGTAACACAATTGCCTCAATTAAGATCAGTTATGATAAGTCATTTAAGTAGTATGTATGACCAAAAATCAGATGGCTCTTTCCAGAATTCTTTTTTGAAAAGCGAGCAGACCTCAGCTTTTACACTTGCCAATTATGTATCTTCTCCATGTCGTTCTCATCTTTTCATTTTCCTCAGAGCTGTCCAGATGTCTCTTTATATCTCTGAGGTCTATATTTGTAGCAGGAGTGTAAGAGCAAGCGAGATCAGCTATTGGCTGGTATACAAAATGGATTATTCAGCTAATTTCCCCCTTGTGACTCTTCCTTTCAGTCCTCTGTAATGAGAGCCCCATGCTGCTAAAATGACAGTCTACTGTCCCCGCTATAAGCTGCACTGACAGCCAGTTGTTACCCTGTAGAGTCCTCAGAAATAATGTTCTTACAGGGACAAAGCAGAAGGTACGAAGCATAAGAGGCCTGATGATTGAACATAAGTGAAAGAACGTGCACAAGTAAAAAGGAGGGTAATATATCACTGCTAACAGGACACAAATAACGAGACAGACACTTGCCGTGACTAGCTCATATGTTCTGACGTTATCTGATATAGGCCAATTGAGGCTGTATTCATGTTTAAAAGGAAATAATTAGATTTTAGTCTGGGTCTAAGCCTCTGAATTAAAATTTTGACCATCATGTAATGTAGCACTAAAACTCTCCACTGAAACCGTACACTGCAGATCATGTTTCAGAGCTTCTATGATCTATCTTTCTCTTGGTGGTCGGTCACTGTGAACAGGCTCCCCAAGTAAAATAATTGAGCTTAAATTACTCTGTTTTTATTTTTTTTACAGAATCCCATGAATTCATAGATATTTTCTATGTACTGAAAATATGATTATATTTGAAATAATTATCAAAGCAAAAATATATGTGAATACTGGGTTATAATGTTTTTGCTGCACGGTCATGCTATATTTTCAAGCTTCCATCTGGAGATTTCTTGTAAACAAAGAAAAGTTTGGTGCACTAAAATACACATTTGTGTATCCTTCAGGCCTAACTAATTGTGATGAATGCATTTCTCTGAAATTAGATTTTTTTAAAAATATTTTTAAAATCTTGCATTATTTATGTCTGTGTTTACTTGCTTGCACACATCTTCCTTGTCTTTTCTAGTGCATCGCTACGTTTCTTTGCATTGCTGCCAACTTTCCATCATATAGTATGACACCACTGGTATAGTCAGATCCCCCCTGTGTGCACTGCATGTCCTTTCTTGTGCATGTGCCAGAATGAAAGGGGTCCCATTTATGAAAAGAGAGCTCCACAGTGCTACTAGTGGTCAAGAATTCCACACAAAACCTTTAAATTGTATTTCTGATGACACTGTTGGACTATGGCCCATTTAATTTAAGAATCAGATTCTGAGGTGTCCGAGGTGGCTTCAGTATTGACTAATGCTTGTGAGCAATTGAAAAAACTGTAGGTTGAGAGGCAACATAAAATGTATCCAGAGATGTTCTCTACATTATTTGGATGTGAATGAATGTGAAATTGCAGTAAAAATGTCAAAACTACGGAGCCCCCCTGGTGACATTGATGAAAAATATATTAATTTGAGGCCTCAAAATAATAATTCATGGCCACAAATTACTATTTTGAGGCATCAAATTAATAATTTTGAGGCCTCAATATAATAATTCATGGCCACAAATAATAATTTTGAGGCCTCAAAATAATAATTCGTGGCCACAAATTACTATTTTGAGGCCTCAAATTAATATATTTTTCATCAATGTCACCAGGGGGGCTCCGTACAAAACTGACCTAAAAATGTTTTTAAAAAAGGACAGTTAAAACTGTCCACTTCACACATGGGAATTATAAACAACAAATAAAACTAATTTTTCAAACAGAATACATATTTTTTGTAGAAACATTTCTTCAGATTGGATCTGTAGTAATTTAGATGAAGATTTAAATTTCATAAATGCTTCCATACTGAAAAATGACACGATCAAAATTTCACTGCAAGTTTAATACACAAGGTTGTATGTTGATAATGTTCAACCATCCTCATACAAAAGCTAAAAAAAAGTCCTGCTTACCGATCATCATCCTCAGCCAGCGCCACCTTCTCAAAGTGAATGTGCAGTCTCTGGCCCTCAGGGGCCTCCAGCAGCCAGTGGCAGGTCAGGTTGTTGCTGTAGTTGCTGGGAAAACCAGGAGAGACGATCCGACCGACTGTGACGTTCCTGATCAAACCACCACAGGCAGCTGAGAGAGGACACATCATTTTTCTTATTCAAAATACACTAAAAGTCAACCAAATGCAAAAAGTGGCGCTGAGAACGTCACATTTCCATGAACCTACTGACCACAGATTAATGTTCTTTGCCTAAATTAAAGTCTAGTGTCAGTGCAGACAAACAGGAAGTAACTAGGCCAGACTTAAATAAAGCTGCCTCTAAAATAAGGTAGCGTCTTGGATCCAGAAAGTGGATCGTAAATTGCAGATTTATCAGCCACCCATCACTTTTGATTTTAAATTTAAGAGCATGGAGGGAACCAAGATATTAGGTGAGAAAGAATTAAGAGATATAATCAGATTTATCAATACACAGAAAATCCATCTTCATCTATAGTACGTAAGGTGTGTGTGCGCGCGTGTGTGTGTTGTTTCCCAGCTGATCAGGTCAAGGTTACTCATGCAGACAAATTTTAATTAAAAGAGAGAAGGAAGAGTAAGCCCAGTGGCATCCTGCCCAGCCTTCAGTAATCACACCTCGATACACCGTTAGCTTTATGCTCTGACACACACACACACACACACACACACACACACACACACACACACACACACAATCAAGATGGCAGAGATACAGATGCACAAACTCCCTCTTTGAAATTGCTTTCAGAGAAACATTCCCTGTGCTGTGAATCAAAGTCAGAGTGGTCAAGAGTAAATGGTCACTTATTATTCATCAGCCAGCCTCCTCGCAACAAAGAAAGGAAAAAAATTATTCACCATCCACACACTCCTGTGAGAGTCCAGGTCTGTCTGTTTCTATAACCGTCATGCAAAATCTATCTATCTATGCAAAACAGATAGAAAGTCCTCTAAAAAATAACACAAAATGCTGTGATTGTTGATGGGAATTGTGGGAAAAGCTGTCAGAGAATGGCTGAAGCATATTCAGAAAACTAGTACTGAAAAGTAAAAGTAAACAGTACAATATGCCACAACAACAGTATACAATGCTTATTCTAAGTAATGCTGACAATAGTTATGCTAATACTGATGCTAATATTTAAAAAAAAAAAGATTTTTAGTACATTTCTGTTTAAATATTATATGTATTGCATTGTTTAAATAATGTATTATTAAGATCTAATCCACAATGATTTAAAGTATAAAAATAATGATGGTGTTGCTATTTAAATTTAAAAAAAATATAGGTTTCATATTTCATACATTTCTACTTATGAATAATTTTATTTAGGTTAATAATTAGCTTTTACTATGTAGTTTAAGGTATATGTGTACTGGTATCACTAATTTAGATGTAATGCTAAACTAATAATAATTGTAGCGCTAATACTGCATAGTTACATTTCTGTTTATAAATTATTATTTGTATTCATTATGTAGTTTGGGGCGGCTGTGGCTCAGGAGGTAGAGCGGGTTGGCCGTTAATCGGAAGGTCGGCGGTTCAATCCCCGGCTCCCCC
>JAPMOB010213191.1:0-11043 GCA_029875015.1 Lepomis gibbosus | reverse complement strand
GAGCGATAACCAGCCTGCCGCAGGGAGAGTAAAGCTAAGTGGCAGCTAACGACAGAATGCAGATCACAGGCCGACGTGCGCAACTAGACTGTGGCCTGGAGGTTTGAGCAACAGAGTTTTGTATTCGATACAAACAGCCTGGTGGAGTCAGCGCAGGGACTGCGGGGTGTGTGTGTGTGTGATGGGGTTGATGGGTAGGGGGGGTTGGGGATTCTGGATGTAAGGGCTAAAGAGTGCTTTGGGAGTCGAGCCAGGAGGGATGTTGCACCAGCCCAAGCGGGCTGACTAAAGCATGAAAGGAGGGTTGGGCAGAGTCCCTTGCGAGGGAGGGGAGGAGAGGGTCTGATACAGTGGATGGTGTAGACTACAAACCTGCAGCAGCACACCTACGATAAACTGTGGTACAGTACATCTTCCGCACAGAAATCGGCCTTGGTGCGGGTAGAAAACATCCATTCTGTACACCTTCTGTATTCGCTCATATTTTCTATGGCTTAGCTGCCGCCTTCAGATCATTCAAATGCCTCTCTGGTGAATAAAGTCTGTCTGCCTTCAAAAAATCCAGCATTTGTAGAAATACTGAATATTACAGCGGTGCACATTTTGAAACCATATTGAAGCCACAGCATGAGCCACATCTTCATCTATTGAAAGTGAAAGAAATTAAAAGCTCCATTTGAGTTACAAGGCTTACCACTAAATGTCTTATGGTGCTGTATTAAATGTGGGATTGTTACAGAGACATCTAAAATGTTGGAAAATAAAACAAAAAGTCTCTTTCTCTCTGCAGTCTCAAATGGCGTGGGAGCCTCGACTGATCATTTACTCCCTTGTTGGATTCTGCTGTGCAGCTGCTTTGAGTATTGCTGCGTGAGTGTGTTCAAATGTGTGTGTGTGTGTGTGTGTGTCCATTATCCCACCGCTGTCCTCACAGCAGGAGCCAAGCTTCTTAAAGAAAACACACAACATCAAGCGGTAGTGAGATTTGCTTTGTGTGTGTGAATGTAAGTCGCATGTGTACTGTAAGTCCATGTGTGCTTGAATGCAACACAAACCTTTGCACGTCTGTAGGTGTCTAAGTTGGTGTGTGCACATATGTGTCAGGGTATATGCAAGAGCCTCTTTGTGTCCTTTGCAAGTGTCTGCGTGGGTTGTTGTGTGCGTGATAGTCATGGGAGTGCGATTCCTTTGATCACGACAGCAGCATGGAGAAACAGATTACCTTTCAGTGCCGCAGTGACAGAAAAGCGCTCTCAGGTTGACAAACCTCACCAGCGAATTTAATATTCTTCTCATTTCACAGACAAACACCGGGCCGCAAGAAGTTGTATAAGGAGCTGAATCAAATTTGTTTGTGAATATAATGCTAAACAGTGCAACAATATCCGTTTTATTATTCCATTTCTGGAATTTAGAGAATACGGCGCTGTTTTATGCTGGGCTGTTTGAACCACTACACTAAATTCAGCTGTGAGAAGATTAAAAATGGAACTATTGATATATCACAAGGATTGTTGGCTGGAAAATAATAATTAACTACAAAGATGCTGGTTATGTGACATTACCAAAGCACTGCCAATCACCATGGTACACCACAGAAACAGATAAACTAGCTTAAATCAGAGCATTCACAGGAGCTAGTTTGAGAACAAGGAAAATGTGGAATTTGTCTGTAATTTTATTAGCATTGCTTTCTTTGCTTCTTGTCAATGCATTGATAGATCTTGTATTTAGTAATGTTCAGGTTATCTTATTTTGTCCAGTTATTATATTCAGTGTTATATTCTGTGTTGTGTTTTACTAGAAAGTTGTCGTGGTAATATATAACACTATATTACACACACATACACTGGCTCACAAGAATGAATGCACTCATTAGTATCCTGTAAGTTCTGTCCACTCTGATAATAGGATCCTCTTTGCTACCTCACGTCACCTCTCCAGCGTCAAGCTCCCTCAACTTTTGCCTAACAGTTCCTTCCTTTTAAAGAAATCTTTTGACATTTTGGGAGATATTAACTTTCAAGCTGAGAGTTAGATGAGGAACTTTATATATACTACCCTCACATCTGTAAGGTAAATGTAGAGCTGGGACAGCAGCCAGCAGTTGGTTAGCTTAGCTTAGAATAAAGACTGGAAGCTGGGGGAAATAGCTAGCCTGCTAATCAGCAGCGTCTGCACGAGCAGTGACAGTCAAGTCAAGTCAAGTGAAGTTTTATTTAAAGTGCAAAATCACCAGAAGACATGGTACCAATACACTTTACAAAATGCATTGAAATTAAATTAAATAAACCATAAAGTACAGAATGCATATAATGAAACACTAGATAAAATACAATCAGACTAAAATGCACAAAATAAAATGATAAAACGATTTAATAATTTAAAGTTTCAGGAGTTCTTTGAGGTACAATGGTGCCTGGCCAAGGCATATTAGGTAAGTCTGGAGGAATCATTATACACATATACAAACTGGGACCAATTGAATAAATAGGAATTAAACCAACTGAGGGCCGATCCACTGATACTAATAAAATTTTCCAGTCCCTGTAGTAGTATATGGTGGTCGATGGTATTGAAAGCAGCGCTTAGTTCTAGACACTGCATTAGAAATTCCTCCTGGCTCTGACTGGTTCTTTTCATTCAGGCGTGGTGGATTCTTGCAGATGGCATAAGGTACACTAAGAGGAACCAGAGGACCTGGATTATCTGTCTTATGTACTAGTGTCAGTCAAAAGTAATCTTTATAAATTACCTACTGACCCTTCAATGACTGAAGCAGATAGCAGTTCCTGTAAGGACAATGACTTACAATCTTTGAGGCTGGTTTTGTTGGTACCGATCACCTATCAGACTAGACTAGCACCTTGAGAAAAACATTTTCAGAAGAACTGTTAGAACTGACACTATACTCACAACTTTCATAACCTCTCCTTCTAATTGCAATTAGAGCAATAAAGTCACTTATTTAGTTACATCTCTTTTCATCTTACATTCTATTAGAAAGCCTTAGTAGGTCTTTGTAAGCTTTGTGCCACAGCATGTGCAAAATTAATTCCACAAAGGACCATTTCTGTGCCATAACCAGTTATGAAAAGCCCCCAAATATCTGCTGAGACAGTAAAAACAGTAGCAGCAGTATGCTACTGTAACACTGGCCAGTGTGTAGGCTCCTGCAAACATGTAATCCAGTCAAATGTTGGCTTTTCAGCTTGGCATTTGATTTCTAATATTACGGCTTCAAGAATGTTTAATGATGGGGATCTGAAGATGCATGTAGAGTAAACAGCTTATTGTGATTATGATTATTACTCAGCGGGATCATGGGTGACTAACCAGAGTGCTGTAAACACCGTCTGTAAACACACTCTGCACTTTTGGCAAGATGAAACTCATCATGCGGCGAGTGTGATCAAAGGTTGGTGGCACTGCTGATCCTGAAATCTGTTTTGGATTTATAGCACGCGTGGGATAGAAGATATCAAAAGGTTGATGTCTCACATCAAAAGATAACTAGAGATCTGTGGGGCTACATGATATGTCCTTTATGTAAAATTGTTATTTAGTGTAGATGTAAAGATAGAAAATCATGAATAATATATCATAAAGTGAGGCAAATGCTAAATACTGACAGCTGTGTTGTTGGCAGCAGTGGAAGAAGTTAAATAGTTTATTTAGTTTAAGTAGGAGAATTCTTTCAACCCATATAGGAAAACTTCATCCTTCAGTTTATCACAAACATTCAAAATCATCACATTTGGAGGTACATGGTTTTCACTGGACAGGAAAGCTACATTGTAATCTGAAAAGTAACTAGTAACAAAAACTGTCAGAAAAATGCAGTATGCCACACACACACACTGATCAGGCTTGCAGGATCTCTTTCTATATTTATCTTACTTCTTAAGACAAATTTAAAAAAAGTTTTCATTGTGTTATGACCATTTGTATTTTATTTTTACTTTGTATGTGTTTTAAAGTTGTAAAGGGCTTATTTACCTGCGCTGTGCTATAAAAATAAAGCTATTATTATTATTATTATTATTATACTTTTTTAATATAATATTTATTACATATATTGTGTGTGTGTGTGTGTGTGTGTGTGTGTGTGTGTGTGCATGTACCCTTCCCGGTGAGGTTCAGTTCTGTGTGATGCACCTAGCCTGAGGGCCAGGGTTGCCAGGTTGTGTAAATAAATTAAAGCAACAAATTATGTTTAAAAGCATCTCCCTCAGGCCAGGGGAAGCTAAGATCCATTATTCATGGATTTTACTGCCGGGAATCTAAAGGCAGGTGTGTGTGTGTGTTTGTGTGCGCGTGCGGTGGGTATTTTTTGTCAATTATTCAAAGATTAACCGCCTTTACCCCATCACATTATCTCGCTGATGAAATTGAATCCCATTCTTATTTCAATACCAGTAATGAAAACCACAACAGTGGATGTTGAACCTTGTTTCTTTATGTTGATTCCTGTAGCTATTTAGCACAAGAAATATTTGAAAGCGGACACCGCATTTTTCCTTTGCATCAGAAATCCCCTTTCATTAAACATCTACGGACCGAAATGGAGGATCTCGCTTATCTGCCAGAAAAAAATATATATTTCTGGCAGAATTGTTTTTAAACCCTGATACGCAGGTGTGGCCATATTCTGGAGGTTAAATACTTTGATATTCTGAGCAAAAGTCGTGTATTTGAGATGAGTAATCACAGGAAAATCTCTGCACAGGAAAGCTTCAGTAGTCTTCTTCCAGGTCAGCTGACTTCTATTTCTGCTAGGATCTCCCCCAGCATGTGGTTATTACATCTCACAGTGACAGGAACCTCCATTAAACATGACCACACCATCCTGGCTTCTCTCTTCTACTGTGAGTCTACTGCGTTAGATCTAACATTGAAATGGAAATATATGTAACTGCTTAAAAAATGCTTCAGACACAGCTGTTTTCTTCTGCTACTGCTACTGCTGCCATTAGAAACACTACTTCTACATTTTGCGATGTATGTTTATTTGCTTTTTTGCCAGAGGTATTTGAGAAGATCAATGCCAGGCGGCATGTTTGTCAGTTAAATGTAAAGCAAGTGGCCAGCTACCTTAGCTTAGCACAAAGGCTTGAAATGGGGGGGGGAAACAGCTCGCCTGATGCACTGAAGATATTACAGCTTCAATAATTATAATGATGGGATCTGAAGATGCATGTAAAGCAAACAGCTTATCATTATTATGGACAGAAGATAACACAATATGTGTTACAACTCATTTGTTTAATCTGTGCAGTCACCGAAGCCCAGGAGGATACTTGGCTAGCTGTTTGTGCTAAGCTTAGCTAACTGGCTGCTGGCAGTAGCTTCTTTAGTGTACAGATGTGAGACTGGAATCAAGTGGTATCGTTCTTTTTGATTAACTCTCTGCAAAAAAGCTAATTTTGCTATTTCCAAGTTATAGTTTTGTGATCATTAAGCCCATTTCGTCCGTCATGACAAACACCTACCTGTAAGAGCATTTCCCAAATATTCAAAGCGTTTTTTAAAAGCTGCTGCTGCTGCTGCTGCTTTTAAGAAACGGTAATCACCTCGTGCCCCATCAGTTTGGCCTTATGCCCCTCAAAAAATGATGTGCCCTGCGGCCACAGTGGCCCTGATGCCCCGACCACACTGCCTGTTTTCCCCTCTCCTCTTCTCGGTCAATACAGTTTTTAGACAAGAGTTTCTTCTGTTGAGATTTTGAATTCTTATTGGGCAACAAGTGAAACCTTGAGCACATAACAGGTGGTGGGTTTAATTTAGAGCCTGGGATGAACCACTGGAAAAATCTAGCCAACCAGGAGATGCCAATGCTGCAAAACTGTGACTGAGTGAATGTCTGAGGTTGACTGAGCTGAGGTAAAAAAAAAGTTTGATAAATTAACGAACAAATAAGACATGAAACCATAGTCAGACTGGCCATCGGGAGCACCAGTGGGCCACTTAAGTAGCCTATTACACAAAAACAAGCCCACACAAGCCCACATCTTCCTCCTCCACTAACAACACTAAAGGCCAAGCGGCCTCATCTCTAAACTGATGAAATTCCAGGCCTGGTCGGAGTTTTTTCTATTATCAAATAACAACAAGACTATTTGGCATGTTTAATCTAATAAATAAAGTAAATAATAAAGTAAAGAACAACGACAAGGTGTGCCAAACATGCTTGCATATCGAAAATAGCATGACAATCCAACCTCCTTCTTCCCAGAGATGGACTTGCTAACGTTGAGTGATAAATACATTATCATAAACTTTGTCTTTACTTGCTGCTATTTTCTCAGGAATGGAGGTGGGTATCATATATTATGATTGATTTGATTGATTCTATTGCTCTTATCGATGCTCCTTATGGGTTCGGTTCTTTATTGGTACTTTTTCATTACTAAATAATGCTTTTTAAAACTAGATTATTTTACCTTTTTCTCGATTGCTTAAAACACATTTCTTGAAATTATGCCTCTTTTTCTCAAAACTCTATACACAAATACACAACTTTGGACAGCTGTGAACTTTGGGCAGCAGAGCAAAATCTCTGCGCATTCACGTAAGCATCAACCACTTCATACCATCATCGCCATGATCGAAACTGCTTCCCCTCATTGAAATGAAGCGGGGGGGTGAATGCCCCTTTACAGATAAACAAATGGAATCACATTCCCAAACTAAATCCCTTTGTTAAAAAGTGTTTGTACAATCAAACCACAGTTTAATTAAAGATTTATTATTATTTTTTCAAATAACTCTCTGCTAAATCATCGTCTGGATGCTGTTCAGTCCCCAAACAAACCATTACCAAAGTGGAAGCACTGTTCATTTGCTGTTCATTTAGTTAAAAATGTGATGAGATGGTGCAAGTGTGTGTTGGAGAGTGTTTGCTTTGACAAATCAAAGGCCCTTTTCATTAACATCACCACAGGTAACAAATGAGCTCATGTAAAGTGATTTTATCTTAAAATCTGAGCTGCTTTATATTTTTGAAGAGGTTGTTTTCAGTCATCTTATCAGACTATTCAGGCTACAACAAGAAAACAAATAAATCTACACTTGTTCTTAGGTTTATGTTTTACATTAACATTTACATAAGCAGGCCATTACATCTTGAGACAAGTGACATGTCCTTGAAGAAGAGAAAACGACTGATATTATTTCTTTTAATTATATCAAAAAGCAAGGGTCTGAATAGATGATAATGCAATTTACAGAATCAGCTCCCTAGAGATTTGCTGCTACACTGATATGTTCACTAAAATGTGGTTAAAGCTTCATTAGAGCTGTAATAAAGTTATGATTTCATTATGATTTCAGTTTATGCCAGAAACACATTCCAACAAAACCGATTGCAAGCTGAACTAATTATAATTAAACATTGACTATTTACATTTTGTAAATTGTACATATGTTTCCATTTACAGGTGTAGAAAACAAGCAGATGGATGAGGAGGGATAATGTTCAACATTCAGTGGGATCAACTGCTCAACTCACACTTACAAGGTTTATTAAACAGTTCACTGCTGTTATCATCTCTCTCTGCAAAATGGTATAAATCATTACACTGCAGATTACACAATGTTGAATCTACCGAAGTTTCTGCTATAGCGTCACAATTCCAACAGTATAATGAAAATGACAAGTACAAGATCCCAACCACAATTATGTATTGAGGAGGTGATATTATAATTTTTGGCTTTTTCCCTCTCCTTTGTTGAGTTATATACCTTTTATGTGCATGTAACAGGTTTGCAAAGTGAAAAAGCCCAAAGTCCAGCCCAAAGGGAGTTCCCATCTCCCACGGAAAGCTCTGCTCTGAACTGCTTGAAAACAGCTCGTTTGTAGTCCAGCCGCTTCCCTTTCATCCTTGTGGTGTCATAGGGAAGAAAGCTAAATGCACCTCACATAACGCTCACCAAACGGCTACTCTGTTACACCCTCAAAAACACCATTGTAAAAACACAGATCTGCAGCACACACCTCTCCTCTATATTCTAAACGCTTGCTACCCTCCAGGCAGTCAATGGACACAAAGTTGTTACTGTGATGTAGAGACAGAGCTCAGCTAAAACTTCATGGATAAAAGATACCTGTTACAGATTAATGACTCACCACTCTGAAAATCTTTCTCCAGCCAAGTTGGTCAGCAACATGTACAGCCAGCGGCGCCGCCAGAAACTTTGAGCCCCTTGACAAAAAATCTAATTGGACCCCCTCTGCGCAGCTGTTGTCACCACATCTCTAGGACCTAACTGTCCCATAAAAACATTTGCATAACTCTAATTAAAGGCTTGCAACTATATTGTTTCTTGTAGTTCAATACTAGTACTAGCACAATATTTACTGCTGGTGATTTGTACATGCAAGTCTGCATACAATATGTATCACCATTTGATGCAAGATTAAAAACCACTATAAAAAATGTCCTAATGGCAATCTTTAACATTCTTCTCAATGTATTTCTATAGTAAAATTAATCTATAGATGTCATTTAACAGCTATAATTAAATGAACGTATCAAACTGGATTATTACTGATAATATACTCTGTAACTTACATGCAGGCTGAGGTAAGCTACTCACTGTTTCCTACTGTCCAGCATCCAGTACAGACAGGACGTTTATTTCATAATGATCGTTATGGGAGAAAATAATTTGTGTTTGAATTTCTGTCATTAATAAAGATGTCACTTTCTTTTTTTTAAAAGAGCAAGAGAGACAGAGAAATCCCCATAGACTCTCTTGAATGATGCTAACTGGCATGTCCTTAACGAAATGTTGCTACCCTTCTACACTAGGACAGGGAGACTATTGTTATGTTGTAGCTTTGGCAATATTGTTTCACAGTCATGCCATTAAAGCTAATTGAATTGAAATTGACTCCAGTTATGGGGAGACTCGGGTGCTGACTCATCTGTTGTACATCTGCTAAAAGGGGACGATGATGAAATGTAGGCTAACACTAGTCTGTAGCTAGCTAGCTTATTTCACTGTGGACATTAAGTCAACAGGTTAACACAACTCAGACTAAGGCTGCCCACCTTTGTTGGAGAAAAAATGGCTTCCAGACTGACATCCTTTCCTTTGTTTTTGCTCTCTCTTTTTTCTCTCTTTCCTTTTTTGAAAACCAGATTTTGGTTCACTCTGCAACATCGTGATCACTGGCACATGTTTCTGGCACATCTACTGACTGCAACTAAACACCATCACTGATGTGTGCTTTAAGGCAGGACCAAACCATTTCATGCAGAGACAGGCGGATGGTTGACCCATATCGATGTTTACTTTTTGGCCATTGGGGATATTTAACTTCTATTGCCAAAAACAAAGAGATCAGTAATTGTATTGTTATATTTTAAATACTCAATGATGATGGTTTATATAAATATAATTTGATAAATTTATCTTATGAAAAGCGCTGTGAGTTTCAGATGAATTGAATTGAATGGAATTGATATTAGTTTTTACCTATTTTTGGAGCCCCTGTCAGTCAGGGGCCCTTGGAATTGTCCTAACTTTCACCCCTATAGGCACCCATGTGTACAGCTGAAACAAAGCCTGTTTGCTTCTCACTGACCTGGCCTTCTCTGCTTCTGATAGGCTAGTAGTCCTTAACTAGGAACTGCGAATGTGCAACTCCCAACAAAGATCATTTACAGACAAGATGCATCACTCCATAGCTAAAAGAAAGCTCTCAACCATAGCTCTCAACACAGGATGAAAAGAGGATCTGCAGCAATGTGAAGTCTTAAGCTATTTCAAATCTTTCCTATAACTGCTTTGCTGTTTGTCTGTTGTGTCGTTCACACTGAAGTGCTCTGGAAAGGAAGCAGAGATTTTAATGTTGAGAAGAAGTTTTCTCATCTCCAGCACTGCAACAGTCCCTCCAGGATTTCGCGGGCCTTTTTTGTAATTGTTGCTGCGCAAAAGGCCTGATTTTGCAGCAGTTTTGCGGGAAACGGCGATGATAGGTCAAATTTTATGGATTATTTGGTCAGAACTAAAACTAAAAGTCAAAGTTGAAATGAATTTGGTATTTAGGATTGGGCATTTAGTCATTTAGCCATGCAGGATTGGGGATTTGGGGATTGAGGATTTGGGTATTTAGGATTGGGGTTTTGGGGATTTGGGGATTGAGGAGTTGTGTATGCAAATGAGGAGGCGTGACCCAAAGGCTGCACACAACTGTTTGCCGACTACTTTCTCAAGGATCCACAGAGAAATGGAAGGTTAGATATAGGTCTATAGTTGGCTAAAAGATCTGGATCATAGCTGTAGTACATAGCCTGTTGATAAAGATAGATTGATCATATCTAGTAGAGAAGTGCTGACTAAGGTTTCTAAGGTTCCTGAGTTTAGAGATAAGTCAGAGCCAGTTGAGGGCAGGTCTTGTTGAATTTTGTTTCTAATAGTTAGAATTTTATCATTAAAGTAGCTCATGAAGTCGTAACTACTGAGAGCTATGGAAATACTTTGCTCAATAGAGCTGTGACTCTCTGCCAGCCTGGCTACCGTGCTGAAAAGAAACCTGGGATATTCCTATTTTCCTCTATTAATGACGAGTAGTATGCTGCTCTTGCATTACGAGAATTTTCCAGTTTGGTGGAATGCCAATTCCTCTCAAGTTTCCGCAATATTTGCTTTAATTTGTGAGTTTCAGTATTATACCATGCCGCTAACAGTCTTTGTTTTAGTATTTTCTTTTTTAGAGGGACTACAGAGTCGGGGTAGTGTCATTCGCAGTGAGCCCGCAGCATTATCAACAAGATGATCGATTTGGGAGAGACTGAAATTAGCATAGGAGTCCTCCGTTACTTTGTGACTTGATAATGAATTTAGAGCTGATGGAATCGCATCCTTAAATTTAGCTACAGCACTATCAGACAGACATCTTGTATAGAAAATTTTGCCCAATGGCGTGTAGTTCAGCAATACGAGCTCAAAAGTGATCAAACAGTGGTCAGATAAAGAGGGATTCTGTGGGAACACTATTAAATATTCAATTTCAATACCATATACCAGAACAAG
>JAPMOB010213189.1:0-29443 GCA_029875015.1 Lepomis gibbosus | reverse complement strand
CACACACACACACACACACACACACACACACACACACTTACTATACACCGTTGTTGTCAGATTCTTATTCAAGTAAGTCAATTTGTAAAAGTGCTATTTTGTTGGAAAATAATGTACAAACACAGCATTCTGTCATGTCTTCGAAAGCTGTACAAGAAAATTGCCTCAACTTTAGTTAAGAAACATTTTGTTTTGCAATAATTGCTACATTTACAGTGGGTCAGTTGAGAGGTTGACGAAATCCAGAGTGAAAATATTGACTGCTGTTCTGTTAGAAATCATTGTGTGACGTGAGCAAAATTGCATGTTTGTTGTAGTGTAGTGTTGTTGGGTGTGATAGTAATAAGGAGGTTGACGTTTCTGCCACCAAGGTTGAAAGTAATCCTATACCCATGTGTGCTACCCAGAGACGTGCACAGAGATTTTGGAGGGCAGGGGCTTAAGTGAAAAAAGGGCATTTCTCATAATTATTTATTAAAAATGTTTAATATATAACAGAACTGACTTCCTACCAATTTATTTTAATTCCCTCACAATCACGCAGTTGTTTCATACAAAATAATCAGTTCACACAGAGACCATGGTCTTTAGTATTCACTAAATTCATCACATGAGCAGGCAACAACAAAGGAAACTATGCCACAATGTGCATCTTTCAAGTTACAAGTATATATTTTGAATAAATGACTGCACCAAGGAGAGGGACATCAAAATGAATTGTTTAAATACTTTTTGTTTCATCAGCTTTACACAGCCTAGAAACAGAATACTGAATTGCCTGAATACATTAATGTGTTGATCAAAGACATTATTATTATTATTATTATTATTATTATTATTATTGCTATTATAATTACACCTACCATGCATGCGTACACACTAACTAATTGTGACAAGGACTTGGTTTCACATTTCAGGGAAGGCTGTCTGTATCATGTATCATGTTTTTAATTATTTAATTATTAGTATTATTTTACTGCATTTACCTGTATGTCACCATTAAGTACAGTAAATTAGCCTGTATGTAAACTTTAGCTAACTTATTACATTAGCTAGTAGCGCAATCATGCATGTTAGCAAGATACAAGTTAACTGTATTTGGCTTTTGGCTAATTAGCTGTTAACTTGAAGAACTTGTAGCTTAGTTTTGTGTTCATCACCACTCACCTCCGTACAAGCCAAGAAAAACACATCTGGGAGAGGAGCTGAGAGGGGCTGGTGTCTTCCTGGCTTTGTGTGTGCTGCACTGCTTTTTATATAGGCTACAGTATATGGTGGATACGCGGAGGGAGAGAGAGAAAGGGAGGGACCTTGTATGGAAGGATTATTGGGTCAGAATTAAAACTAAGTCCAATTCTTTGGGCCATTTCTGTGGCCTCAAACAAAGTCACCAGTAAAATGAGCGCTATTGGTCTGAATATTATTGGATAATCCGCAATTCATTTGTAATTGAAAAACAAAAAAATCTATTCCTTTTCTGAAAGCGAAGGTAACGGGTAAAACACTCAAAATGAAAGATTACCCATGTATAGTGTAGTTAGCAAGGTGATTTAGTTTTCTAAAACTAAACTAAAATAATGTTTTTTAGAAAAACAAAACAAAAACTGGATATGAAATATCATTTTAGATTAGTGAAATAAAAATAACTAATGAAAATTATAATAATAATTCTGGCTGTTAAAACATTTGTAAGACCATATTGGTGACCTGTAATTTCAGATTAAGATAACGTGATTGAGCATTATATGAAGCTTAGAAACAATTAATATTTTAATTATTATTATTTAATAGTTTCATAACAAATATGTATACTTGCTAAGTGGAAGCTCAGCCAGCAGAGGTCATTGTGCGCCCAGTGTCAATATGGTTTTGACCTGTGTTTATATCAAAGAGTAGGCTAGCACTACTACCAAAGGAAGCTAGTAACTGAATTTCTGTGGGATGTGAAGAACTGCCTGCTTTCTTGGTACTCTTTTAATGGCACTATCACTGTTAAAAACTCTCTCAGCTTCAACAATCTACTGTTACACCTTCTGTTTAAAAACATAACTGTTCCAAAACAAATCTGGAGATTTTTCTTTTTTTGCAATTTTATGACATTTAATTCACTAATGTAATATATAGTATTATGTTAGTTAATTCGATTGCATTTTTTACATGCAGCCTGTTGTTCGCATTAGTTATGTTGGCCTATTTATGTATGAAACCTGGTGAGCATTATTGTGAGTCAAAAAGCATCTCTTCTAACTGTGAGGCTTTCAGATCTTTTACTGCCTTTCTTGAGTTTAATTCTGTTTGACGTATATCAGGGACAAGCAGTGCTCTGCATTGTTCGTACCTGTGTAAAGTAAAAGTGAAATTGCATCACTCAGAAAAACATCCAAGGACCTCCCAGATTTTCCTCAGGACCATTCTGAGCCTGTGCAGGGTTTGAGGACTGATGATAGTAGCAAGGCTGACCCCAGTCACCTACCATCTCTTTCTGTTCAAATAAATGCTGGACTGGCTGGACAAAGCAGAACACCACTGCTTCCTCCAGCACCGTATAGGGATCCTGTTGTCTCTTTCAGATTTAGATCAGGATTTATGGTAAGCAACACCTTATAATTGTGGTACTGCTTTTGTGAAAAAGGATAATACAAGGTTGTTTTTATTAGTCATTATACAGCACAATGCTGCATAACAAAACAAAATTTGTAGTTCTATTATGCTACACACACAACATATAATTAAGTGTAGGCCTATATTAAAATATGGTAACATGCAGGCTTCTGTAACAATGTGGGAACAGTCTCTGAATTCCATTCATTGTATGTTCAATATGAATCCAATTTTGTCCAGACTGGCTATTTAGGAGAAATAAATCCAAGCTGGGCCAGCATAGCTCCTCTCCAGGCTCTCTTTGCTCTCCTCTGAGCGATCGCTGCATCAGCCGTGGCGCCTGGTCCGGTTGTTTGGGCCAGGTAGATCGTGGTTTGCTGCTCTTTAATCTAAAAACCCTGTCTTCATCTCCCAATTACTGTATTTAAGTCAGAGGTAATGCATGTTTTGGCGATAAAGCTGGAAAAAAAACAGATAAAGACAAAAGTGTAGCAAAGTTTGAAGGCGCTACTGGCTGCCGCTTCTCCAAGCGCTGCCGGTTGCCATAGCAACAATTATCATGTCAAAGTATTTTAATATGCAATAATAAAAACATAGTAAATATATACTTATGTTATTTTTTTGTTTTGAAACAACATATGATTTTGAATTACAAACTAATTACAGATTATCCAATGATACCCAGACCGATAGCGCTCCTTTCACTGATGAATTTGTTTGTGAGGCCACAGAAATAAAACTCTTTCATCAAGTTAAGTTATCCCATTATAAGGTATAGTCTGCCCTCCAGCCCTGCTTAATCGCTTAATCGCAAAAGCCCTGTCAAAAGGGCACTTTCTCACCAGGAAGAAAAAGGGCAGGAACTTAAGCCTCTTTTGATGTGGTGTGCACATGCCTGGTGCTACCCTTGGTGGGGGACACCTCAGCTTATTGTTTAGTTGAAATGGCTGACTGAACATAACTCATTGGACATAGTGACATTTTAACAGCGCCCAAATCAAATCTTATTTTTAAGGAGGCCTAGGACTGCCCAATAGCATAGCAAGTATGGTTGGAAGGCTGTCATCCGACCAGAGGACCCATATGTAAATAACCATACAGAGAAGCATTTGACCTCCTTTGATTTGAAAATCTCTCTCCACTGTTACTGCTCGACAGTGACTCAGCACTACTGCAGCCTCAGCTCAACAAGGGAATTCAGGAACTAGCCCACCCAATTATGGCTGTGTGTTCTCCTACACTATGACATAAGGTCACAACAGTAAGGGCAAGATCAGCATGAATAGTATAGTTTTTCCGTTATAGTTTTTGTCTGGGGTGATGGAGGGGGCATCTTAGGGTAATCATGCAACCCCCTATTGTTCTCCTGTAGATAAACTAAATTGCTACAGCGTGCATGTTATAAGGCTCTGTTTACAGAGACTGACCAGCTAAAGGATGTCTTAGATTGTTTGACTTGAGTGGCACACACATATCTGTTATGAATTCAGGATCAGAGTAAGAGAAAGATTACCATTAGTTTCTCCCTGGTCATGATCATGTCCTTAGGAAACAACACAACACTACAACTTTACTTGCTTGCTAATGGAAGGTATTTCACTGTAGCAGGGGGGGAGCTGGACTCTCAGCACAGTGGGGGCAGGGCTTTATCATGGGCCCAACTGCTACAAAGTCAAATTAACTAAGTTTACATGACCCCAGACACACTCTGAAAGTCCACAGAGTCTGTCTGCTTCGCTGCTGCCGGAGCAGCCTTTCTACTAAATGCTTGTGCACACCAGAAGTGCTGCAGTGTGTACATCCAGGAAGCGTCCCAGCATCAAGCAGCACAGCGCAGATGTACCGGACAGGAAGTCAGACACAAAGATGGCAGAGAATTCGGTCAATTTTCAAAATAAACTACCTGTCACAGACTTCCAATCAACAATGAACACTGTTAAATCAGTTAAAAAAGAAACATTTTTACTACGTAGCCTACTTAATAGTATAAGCACAAAAAGCAAGCACTAATCACCAAATTAACAAAATCTAAACATGTCGGCAAAGTCCGGTAGGTAAAACTCTCTTACTCTGAAATGATCTCTGTGGTAGTTGCTACTGTTTTTATTTGCTTGTGTCCACTTCAATCAACTGAGCTAAACTCTGTAGACCCACCTTTACCAGCTGGGTCCCTGGGTCGGGTGCCCCCATGCACCCACGCTACCTCCGCTTATGCACTGTAGGTTTGGATTGCACAGTGCTCTTAACAATGTTTAAATAGCCTATTGAGCTGCTCTGCTGCCTGCTAATGACCTCAAAGTGATAATGCTTCACTTATCACTTGAAAGAGCATCCACCCTAAGATAGAAACACTGTTTTCTTTTTCTCTTGGTCCAAATTTGAACATGAGGAACTCTCTCCTGAAAAAAACCCTGTAATGTGATGGAATCAAAAGAAAATATACAGAACTTTAGTCATCAAACGGAAGGCACATTTTGTCTTTACTGTCAGCACTGTTTCAGTTAAATGTTTGTAAAGGCCTAGATTACATTTCCTGTCCTTTTTTCTTTCTGTCGTGTTTGCTTCCTTCTTTCCTTTCTTTCCTCGCTTTACAAAATAAAGAACCTAATCTAGTATGGTTTTGGGTTGCAGGCTGCTCTTAATGTGTTTCTAAATGGGTCCACTTGGATCTATTGAACAGCGCTGAGCTTCTTGCTCAGTTCAGTTCCTTCTGTTAAGTATGCTGCTTCTATGCAATCTTCCTTGACTGTCTAGACACCGCACATACACGCAAACATATAAATAAAGACAGAAACATGTAGGCAGCGGGGCCGGCAGGCATTTTGGGCCCCATGACAAAAAAATCAAATTGGACCACCTCTGCACAGGTGTTGTCACTACTTCTCTAGGACTTAACTGTCCCATCAAAAGCTTTACATAACTCTAATTAGAGGCTTGCAAGTGTCTGGCTTCTTGTAGTTTAATATCAGTACTAGCACAATATTTACTGCTGGTGATTTGTACATGCAAGTCTGCATACCGGATGCAGTTCACTATTTGCTTCTCAAATAAATTACCCTTAATGATGGGAATGATAAAGTCTGTATCTATAGATGTCATTAACGGCCATAATTCAATTTAAATGAACGTTTCAAACTGGATTATATTTATATAGTCTGTAACTTACATGCAGGCTGAGGTAAACTGCTGTCCAGCATCCAGTACAGACAGGAAGGTGTTTTTCTATTTTATTTGTTTAATAATGATCATTATGTGAGAAAATAATTTGTGTTTGAATTTCTGTCATTAAGAAATGTTTCATTGTCTTTTTTTGTTATGGTAAAAAGAGTAAGAATGAGAAATCTCCACAGACTCCCTGGAATGATACTAACTCGTTGAACACAGTGCTGCTCACCTTCTTCACTGGGACAGGGAGGCTACAGTTATGGGCAGACTGGGCTCATCTGTTATTAGTCTTCTAAAAGGGGGAGGGACAATGATTTAATATAAATATCTTGCTAAACATTTCCTTGCACTGATTAAATGTTGATGAAATGTAGCCTAACACTAGTCTGTAGCTAGCTTATTTCACTGTGGACATTAAACCAACAGGTTAACACCACTCCCAGACTAAAGGCTGCCCATCTTTCTTGGTGAAAAACTGGCTTACAGATTGACATCCTGTCCTTTGTCTTTCCTCTCATTGTCTTCACTGTATTTCTGCCGCATCTACTGACTGCATCTAAACACCGTCTCTGATGAGTGCGCTGAGGCAGGATCAAACCATTTCATGCAGATACAGGGGGGTTGGTCGGTCAATATGGAGGTTTACTTTTTGGTCAATGGGGATTTTTTTTTTAACTTTTACCGCCAAAAACAAGTAAATACAAAGAGATTATTCATTTTATTATTATGTTTGAAATATATGTATACTCCATGATGATGGTTATACAATGTATATAATTTGCTATCAGTTTATAATTATTTTTTGGGGCCCCTGTCAGTCAGGGGCCCTTGGAATTGTCCTAACTTTTCCCCCCTATACCACGCCCATGCATGTAGGCACTGAAACACAGCCATACTCTGCTCTCACATTCACTGAAGCAGGCGTTCCTAAACATCATTCTGCTTCAGTTGTTAAGAAACCACCTCATATATACACACACACACGCATACACACACTAACTCATGGACACATTGACACTGCTTCAATTTAACTTGTGCCTGGATTGAAAGCCCAACAAATATTTTTTTATGATCAAAAGGAAGAGAAAAAAAGTATTTGGGGACAAATGAAACTGACTAAAGTTGACATTTGGAGGTAGCTGTTTAGTGTGCTACAGCTGACTACCCACTTCGCAGATGACTGACATTAGCAGTGAAACTGATATTAGCAGTGCACCTTTAGCTTAACCTTCACCTGTAGATATTTGTTTTGTAGCTAGCCAAGGTACAACACATCACATGTAGGTATTTGAGATGTTGGCTGGAAAGCTGTAGTGGGTTGTGGTTCTTTATGTGTTTGCTGTTATGTGGCTGTTAGTCACAGTCAGCCTAAGAAAAACTGATAATTCCTGCTCTATGCAAATAAGTAAAAAAAAATGGCTATATGCATAAATCCACACAAGAAATTACCCGTTTGGGTACTTTGACTTTAAATGCTTGTATGCGTGTTAACATGTATTTCTCTTTCAGCTGTCTGCCAAACTAGTTAACAAAAGTTTGACTGATGTTTAACAGCCAAGAAATGGTTTCTATATCCCCATATCACCTGGGTAGTGGACGTGATCAGTACTACTGTTGATAGATAAAATACTGTTTCCTTAAAAAATGGTTACGAAACATCTGACGATCTTAACAGTGATATAAAAAACATGGGTTCTTGAGAATAGTCAGATTCAGTGGAAAAGATGATACTAAAACACATCAACAAATAATGTACAATGGTTTATTAATGCTCTCTGTGAGTGTGTGTTAGCTACCTCACAATGATGTTTTGCATCTCTTTACCATTATATTTAGCCATTTTTGAAATACTAAACATTGCCAGAGGCAGTGTATAATAAGATAGTAAAATGTGTTCTTCAAGTATGAGTCTCATATTCATTGAGCTGCTTCTTGAATGTAAGTTGCTGATGTCAAAATAAACTTTTCTCATAAGTATTAGCATGTTTACATGTCACTTTGCACTTTTCTTTTTAGAGATTGTGTGTGCATTTATGCATTCAGTTGTGCATGAATACAAATTTGTTCAGTTATACATGTATTCAATTGTTTTTAATATATTTTGTATGTTGTTTTCTAAGACTGCTTGTGAATGCACATTAAGGAACCTATTGAAGTACTGTAGAATATTGCTACAGAGAGTATCTTAGAACACTACAATAGTTCCACTCATGAAGGTAATAGAAGCCTTCCTCTTATTTTTTGCTGTAAACTGATTTCCTCTGTGCTGTAATTAAATGTGACTTCATGAAGTCAGACTTAATAAAAACAGGTCAAATTTTTATTTATTTTTTTTACAAAATGCTACTTTATAATGGATGTTATCAGAGACGTTTTATAGAAGAGACACACCAGTCAATCACATCCTCAATGCAACTCTATGGGGAAAGCCTGTAACGGCAAACATGAAAACTAGTCGTCTGCTTTTAACAAGCAAAGCGGGAAACATATTTCAGCCAATCGTGTGGTTCCACTGACATAAGGGTCTGTTTTACTTCCGGGCATGCGTGGTAGTAGTGACGCATGCGTATTAGAGGTATAACCAGTCGGGAAAACCGCCTTTTAAACCTTATTTTGGGGCACAGTCATCAATCTTTTTCAGCAATTTTTATTAGATTTTACTGCTGATTCTATTAAAGTAGTTTTTATGTCCTGGTGACCAGTATAAGTGCAGTTCTGGCTCTCTCCCAGTTCTTTCAGATAGGAGTCTGGTCTTGTTGGTCTGAAATTGCAGGCATTGCCAAGATGGCTGCAGAGTGGCATGACTTGCCTATAAGGACTTTGTTATTAATTTATTGTTATTAACATGGAAAACTAACATCTTATAGCGCTTCCACTTATCAAGAAGCAGCTGTTTGTGAAAACAGGACTACCATTTTAATACTAGGTGTTGGCATTTCCCCAGCGATATAATAATTTGTTTCTATTGCTGGAATTTGTTTGAGACCTTCCCTGCAGGAATTAATAATAAATCTCTCACCGGTTTTCTGTCTTTTCTTTTTGCCTATATTCTCACTTTACCACATGTCTGTGTTTATAAGTGTTTCAATGTTTGCTTTTATTTTGTTTTGTCTTTCTAGGTGATAAAGCTGTCATTTGAAGAGTTTGACCTGGAAAGAGGATATGACACACTAACTGTGGGAGATGGAGGAAAGATAGGAGACACTCGGAGGGTACTCTATGTGTAAGCACCACTTACTGTATATTCTGGCCAATACGTTGTAATGCTGTCATGCAACACTATGGAACAGGCTAATGGTGGCAAGCAGACAACAACTGGAAACACATGGATGCTATTATGCAGGTACACATACATAAATCGGATTGCTTTATCAACTTGATATTTTGATGGAATTGTTGGGAGTACACATGGTCCACCTTTAAGGTAGGACACTGTACACTAAACTACATGGAGAATAATAAGAATGTAGATGTTTGTATTTTTGTTTTTTTTAGTGTTAAACAATGCTGTATAGTAATCATAGATTAAGCCATCTAAGTATTAAAATGTTGTATTGGGGAATGTACATGATTAAAGTCTCTTTTAAGTCAAAAGTAGAAAGTGATAAACCATTAATGCTTATTTCCAGATTGTGTTGATGTATATGTATTTGTTTGTACATCTCTGTGTGTAGACTTACTGGCTCCAGTGTCCCTGACCTCATCGTCAGCTTGTCAAATCAGATGTGGCTACACCTGCAGTCAGACGATACAATTGGCTCAGCCGGATTCAAGGCAGTGTATGAAGGTATGGCCTTACAATGGATACACCTACTTTAAATACAATGTGTCTTTTCTTTCTCTCTCTTTCTCTCCATCTCTTAGAGAAACACAAACACACATATATGTATTTATACATACATACATATATAAAATAAAGTGTGAAAGTCACTGACGTAGCGAATCAGTAGTAAGCACAACTGTATGTTGTCTGTCCTTCTGTATATATGTGAGTGTGAGTGTGTGTGTGACTGTGCATTACAATAAGGTAATAAATAAATTATGAGTCAATCAGTTGATCGTTTTGCTTCGTTATTTTTCATATTATGCCAGCTGACACTGATAGAGAGGTAAAGATGGTGACAGTCACAGTGAGTGAAGGTGAGAGGGAGAGATACAGATGTTCCTCTAAATACTTAATATTTAGAAAAATCCATTTATTATATATTTTATATTTGATTACATACTGCATCTCACCATGCCAATGCAGCTCTTTAAATTGAATTGAACTAAATGGAACTCAACAAAATTAAATTCACACGAGACAAAGAGTGAGAAAGGTCGAGCGAGAGACGTAATTTGATAAACATAGAGACAGAGGAAGAGGGACAACAAGAAATTGACTGAGTGGGACAGAAGGAGACACAATGACAAATTGAGTGAGAAGAAATAGTCTCAGAGAGATCTAGAGAGGGAAAGAGGTAAAGTGAGAGAGACAGAGGCATGAAGGTTGTGCTCTTGGTTCTGCTTAGCTATGTTTGATTCGATGATGTTGCTGACAGTAATGTCCAGGGTCAGTCACTGTTCAAGGGGATCAGCGCAGTGGAGTTACAGAAACTCGTGAGTGTGTGTGAATGTATTCAACTGTAACTTTGAGCAGGTGATGTTTAACCCCATGTTACAATGTTTTGTTGGGTCAACATGAGGCTATGACGGTGCCAACCTTGCTTTAAGGGCTATCCTTGATCTTAACATTAGCTCTAACAGTAGTAGTTTTCCTCTTTACAACTTGTATTAAGTGGTCAGAAACACTATCTTAGTTATCTGAATGCCAAGGTAACGGCAGATAAGACAATATGAAACTCAGAAAGAACAAAAGAAAGGAAGGCGGAAACAAACAACCAAAAAAGTACTAGAGGTTAATGACCTCTAGATGATCTTGCAGTTTCAGTTTTTCTTCAGCATAACTGAAAAACTGCCTGTGGAGGGATCTGTGTGTGTCCTTGCATGTACACATGAGATGCTGTCACATTATATAATGTCACCATGTAATAGACTTTGATGAGTGTAACCCCCTGAGAGCCTTTAGGTTTTCAGTCCTGCAGGCTGGCTGTCTTGTTTTTGAATGCTGATTGAATGAATGAATTTGAATGTTGCACTTGTTAATCGCTGCAGTTTGGTGTGTTTTTGTGTATGTGCATGTGCAGGTTTAAGAGAGAGAGAGAGAGAGAGAGAGAGAGAGTTAATATCATAGACAAACACACAAATTGCCAAGTTTTCAGACTGTGTAAATTGTGTATTTATTTTTTTAAACTTATCAAAGGACTGAACATTAGCACTGAATGTCTAAGATTTCTCTGAAGGATCAGCAATACTACTTTGTTCTGGAAATCTGGATATCTTCTTGTTGCATTTTTGACTTGACTTTGTTGTTGCAAAAATCAACCTCAAAATGCAAACAATAAACTAAATATAAATCATTCGAAAATAATAGCTTGATAGTTGTTTCAGTAGAGTGCTGTTTGACAGCTGATGCTCAAGTTTTACACTGGCCAGCCAGTGTGGAGAAAAAATGCATAGGAGAACAAGAGAAAGGCAGAAGGAAAGTGCCCTCATGTCATCATATCACAAATACCTTTCCAGAGTTAAATATATTTTTTAATAAAAGTAATCATGCCATGTATGAAAGCAGGAGGTGGATTTGTACAAGAATGATGATAAACATAAATCTAGTCAGAGCTCTTAGGAAATGCCAAAACTGATATAGGCATACATAAAATATTAACCCTGCTGCCTAAATTGTGGATTTTTTTCTCAAAATAATTTATTCTTTGCTATTTTTTTCTAATGTAGATATTTTTTTCTACTCTGTATTACAGTATTTAATGCTGTTAAAAATAGTGTTTCTAATGTACCACTTTTAGTGTATACAATAAGAAGCTACTCTTTTGTGTGTTTATCTCAATAGACTACTTGCTTTTTTTAAAAGAGCTTTACACACAACCTTATCAGCGCTAATGATAATATTAGTACATTCTAGCACAACAATTTAAGCATGCCATTATCTATTTTAATCATATAAAACGTTGTTTTCCAACAACAAAAATGTGGCTAGTAAAAATGCTGCGTGGCTAGTGAGCAAAAAAGATGAGGAATGTCAAACCTAAGACTGTAAAGTTTTCACTGTCAATGATTACCTACATTGAGCACTTTCCATTCTCTGCAAATTGATCATTCTTCTTGGCATGAACTGAAACCAAATGTGGCTGGCATGTATTGAAGTGCATGTACACATTTTCTGTTTAGTTTTCTATTCTCAATTATGTAGATTACTTTGTTTAATATGTGACTGTTATAAAGGCACAGGAAAAATAAGGATAAAATTTTGACTTCGGTTATAAAAATAGGTTCTGCACTTCAGTAAAACTTCGTAACTTACAAAGAAATGCAAGAAAGAAAAATAAACTAAAAAAAAAGACAAAAAGAATGACAGATACAGAGGCAGTTACAACTATAATGACAGACTTACCAGGGGCTCAAGATCGCTGATATCCATCCTGACACTCATCAACTGTGTGACAGTTAGCTGTTGGCCCCACACACACAAACACACACACACACACACACACACACACACACACACACACACACACACACACACACACACACACACTCTTGCCACTTCTTTGAGTATTCTTGTGGGTGTACTTACATCCCGACAGATAGTAAAAGTGTAGAAGACATAAAAACACACACACACACACACACACACACACACACACACACACTGCTCACCTTGAGATGTATTTGCCCAAAGCGAAACCAGGAGCATGGTGGAGCATGTGTTACAAGATGATAGACGTCTGGTAGAATGTCAAATTTTAAAGGAATGGAGCGAGGGACGAGTGGTAGATACACTGCCGTCAAGAAAAGAAGGCATAAAAAAAGTGTGTGACAAAATGAATGGAATATGATTGCAGGCCAGTTCGGGAGTACTGCTAATATGACACTTGTGCCGATAAAGCACAGTGTATTGAATCAGATTGAGAGAGCAGGAGCGATAAGAAGAAAATAGAACACAGTGGAAGAAAAGGGCATGGACAATTTGAATGGAGAGACAGAAACAAAAAGATACAGATAAAGGAACAAGGGGAGAAACAACGTCTGTCTGAAAATGTGTTGTAGGAGAAACACTACTTTTATAAACATTCATCACTGTGAGAACCACCTTATTTATATGAAAATTAAACCAAATTTATTAAAACTCCATTAATTTAATTAATTTGATCAGTCTCTTCAGAATAAATTTAATTCTTTTGATAGATTGACCTTGTCTTTTCCTTCAAAGAAAACACAGACAACTTCTTACTGATTCATTTATGGCTAAATACCTAATAAATGATTAAATTAATGATTATTAAAGAAAACAAACAGTGATTGTGATGATATAAAGCTTATCATATTGGCAATAATGAAGTGAAGTATGTGATCTAATGTGAAGCAAAGGTAAACTAACGTAACGCTAGGGCAGTTAACTTGATAAAACTTAACTTAACAGTTAACTTGATCTAAATGGGAATTAATCTTTTTTATTCGAATATATAACTCCTATCACAGCAAAAAAGGGTTACAGACGACTGTTGTGAATCGCTGGCAGAGACAAGATACTCCCGGTGGTTTATGGTGTGTTGTGCGCGGTTCAGGCAGCTGTGCAGCGGGAGGTACAGTTACGGTCCCAGGCGACTCCTGTAGAGCAGTCTTGTTTTAGGGCCGAGAAGGGGCAAAGACCTTGTGAACACAGTTTTCAGGAAGAGAACTATTCTAATCTTTGCATTAGAACAAAGAGCATGCATCTTTTCAGAACGTTAGCTACTTTCAAACCTGGCTGCAATACATTGGCTCAGGTAACATTACGGCTGCAGTTATCCTGGGTGACAAGTTGGTTTTGTGGAATAAAATGTATCTGACTACACTGACTTCTTCAGCAAGGCTTCTAGTCCTGAAAGAAAAAATAGCGTGCTACAACTGGAGAGACTGCGTGGTACAAAAACAAGGTAATAAACAACTCTCAGTTTAGCATGGAGGCATTCAAAGGCTTGTTGAGAAAATAGTTCAATTGTGTGCTGACTGCAGATGAGGTGCAAAATAATCTTAAAGAAATAAGAAAAAGAAATAAACGTGAGCTAGAAGAGGATTGAGCCTAAAACTAAAACGACCTTGCCTGTCTATTTGTCGACTAGCCAAAGCAGAAGGAGTTTTGGGGCATGAAACCATATTCCTTTGTCTAAAGGGGACACGTGGTGTGGAGCCAATGTGGTCTTCTCCAGCTTCCTTCCTTAAGTGATTTGTACTCCAAATTCACATACTCTCCACATCACTATTGTAAATCAATCCTGATCCAAACATGAAAAAAACAGCGATTATGAAAACAGTCTAGGAAAACCCAGTTTAACCAACAGCTATTTCTGCAGATCATCAAACCAGTTTACATGAGGCTCTTAACTAATTTAACTGTCGCATACATTTTAACACTACTAATAATTATTTACAACTATGCTCTACATGATATAAGCTAGTATAATAGTTACAACATTACAGATTCCTAATGGCGGTAGTCACAAAGACTTCTGTCCGTTGGTAGTAGGTAGTAGTTGGCAATGTAGTTACATGGTAAAGAAGAGGTTAATTCTGTTAATTAATAGCTTGGCCATCTAATTTTATACAAAATAAAAGCTGATTACACAGTTGATTCACATCCTTACTATGAATTCATTATGTTGGCGACACATCTTCTCAGGGGTGAGAAGTTTTTGTCTTGTCTGGCAAGTCTCCAAATTGACATCTTTACTATCAGAGAAAGGAGAGTTAGTTTGCAGACCTGCAGACTCTCAGGAGAGGTTTATTCAACCCCCCAATGGAATTCCACAGAGTCGTGAATGCTGCAGTGTCTGTTAATGTGTTAGACTTAATTGTGTTCACTACAGCTTGTATGGGAAGCATCGTATTTTATACAGTGTCACAAACATCAGTGTTGCCATCTTTAATTTTTACCTCCTGCTGGTTTCTTAACAAGAGTATGCATGGATCAGTGTGTGTGTGTTTGTGCCTCCACTTATTGTTTTGCCTTTCACAATTAGAGCTAAATTAAACTACAATTATTCTGATCTGATTAGCTGTGAGAAAGGAAACATTAAAATTTATATTTCATTTATTAACGCAGCACTGTAAAATAATAGATACTAAATGTGTTTTTTTTTGCTTCTCCATAGCCATATTAACATTGCTGCCAGTTCTCCCTTTAAGACTTGACAGTTCTTGCCACATGTCAACCTGTTGACAGCCCAATCACTACTGCTGCCAGCTGTCATCCAGAGAAAGTAGCCTGAATTATAAGTATGGCTCCTCTATTATTGGGTCACCTTTGGCCCCACCTGAGGGGACACTCCAGTGACTGAAGCTTTTGTCTTCAGACAGCATGACAAAAGTCTGTTTGCAGGCCGCAGACTCATTCAAAGACACATCCAGACAAACATACGCCCCATTAATCTTAACCCTAACCTTAACTGTCTCTATACGGAGTATGTCTTTGAGCGGTGTCCACAACTTGCATATAGCTCTTCTTGGGACCCTTTGCACGGGGAACCTGTGATCAGTGCTTTTGCAATTAAGAGTAGAATCAATGTTTAGCCCCTGCATCAATATCAGGAGAAAACATCAGTTGTCAAGTCGTTTTATTTAACATTTTTCCTAATGGTCCAAATAAGTTGCTCTTGAACATATAAGTGAGAATGAACATAGCTATATTACCATAAACACCAGGTAGGAAAATATTCAGATTTGACTCACTGACTATCTAAAAATCAATGTATGCAGATTTAACCCCACATCCGAATGTCACCATGTCCCTTGTTGACATTAGTTATCAGCATAAAAACATGGCTGTCTTTGTCTTATGTGCTCCAGAGATCGAACGAGGAGGCTGTGGTGATCCCGGGATGCCGGCATTTGGACGCCGTAGCGGTGATCGCTTTCAGCATGGTGATGTGTTGACGTTCTTTTGCCAGTCGGCCTTTGAACTGGTGGGAGAGAGGACTATCACATGCCAGCACAACAATCAGTGGTCTGGCAATAAACCCAGTTGTGTCTGTAAGTACTTTTTTTAAGTTAGTTAGTGTTGACTATGTTACTGCATTTAGAGCCGGGGCAGGGGGGTAATATTCTGAGAAAAACCTCAGGATTTCAGTGTTTTGTTTCATATATTCTTCGCTGTACACTACTGTTGGGTATGTTATACAAATTTTTATTTGACTTGTCAATGTTTCACATTGACTGCTGTAAAGCACTTGTGTACTGCTATCTGTATTGAAAAGAAGTGCAGACATTGAGAGACATATAATAAATGACTAAGATGTTACTCAGATGACGTTGTTATAGTCCCAGCCGTATATATCTGCCTGTCTGAAAGCTCCGCCTCTCTAGTGGAAAACACACATTTTTCCATGACTTTATTGACTTTAATCTCAGGAATTCTGAGTTATTTTTTTATACCTACAATGGCCCTAATATGTCGTCATAAATAATTATTTTTCTGTGTCTTCAATTATTTTTTTTCTTTAGTACATTGTGCTATATCTATGTATCTGTCTTTGCCTCTCTGTTTGCATTCTTGCCTAATAATCCAACAACCGGACCTCTTTCCTTCCCGCCTTTATTCCTTTGTTACTTTCTGTTTTTAGTCTCCTGTTTCTTCAACTTCACGGCTCCATCCGGGACCATATTGTCCCCAAACTACCCAGAGGAGTATGGAAACAACCTGAACTGCGTGTGGTTGATTATCTCTGAACCTGGGAGCCGCATTCATCTCCTTTTCTCTGACTTTGACCTGGAGCCACAGTTTGACTGGTTGGTGGTCAAAGATGAAGGTAATTCTATCTTAATATTTCACCATGTTTTTAAGAAATGTGTTCCTAAATCAAGACCTCAGTGTATAATTAGCAAATTATGTATCGGTCATATATGAATGGGCATGTGTATACAACTGAAAAAGTAAAATAATTTGGGTTTGTAAATCTGCCTCAGCATGTAATTTTAATCTATATCCAGTGGGTAAAAAAAAATCAGATTGGATTTGGTTGTTAAATGGCTGGCTGCCAAACTGGATTATAGGTGGACGCATAGTTGTAATCTTTTATATTGTTTTTGCATTTTTCCACTACAAACAGAATGCAGGGTAATTAGATGGATGTTCCCCATTGTAATACAAGTTATTGATTTAAACTGAATTGAGTAAAGCCCTGGTTTGAGTATCTGGTCATTAAAGATGGAGTTGTGTTTAATTCAGGGTCTGTAAACCTGTCCCTCAGCAGGAATGTCTTTTGTAGCAGCATTTAGAAAATTGCTGGGCAATTAGTGCTTTTGCACTGGGCAAACTGAAATTAAATTTGTTGCTTCAAAGTCTTAATAATTTCACACACTTTGTTAAAAATATGTCCTGTAACTGACATTCCCTCTTGAAATTAATTATGTTATTGAAATATTAATGATATTTAATGTCTTAAAGACAGGGTTAGGGTTAAAAATAACACAACTCAGCATTGTTCAGTATCTCAGTAATTTTAATGTAAAGCACTGATAACAAAGTGAAAACGTATATTGGGGAGTTAGTTGAAGAGGCAGAGATATCCAGATCACTAGAGAAGTTTTTCCCATCATTATTCATCGCTGAAAATATACATCAATGATTGATTTGCATTATCTAATATGCTGTCATTATGTCAGACATAAAACATTCGGATCCTTGTGATCCACAATTTTGCAGTTTTGCAGCAAATGTAGTGACTCACAGTCCGCTATTATGCCTTTAAAAATATGCATATATAAAAAAACTAATAAGATGCTTTGGTCCAGGAAGTCTGCATCCCAATGCAATAAGATAAAAGTTTCTCTGGATCAGAGAAACCCAAGGGCATTTTTGTTCACTAAGGAGTTTATGTGACTTTGACACTCATGACTTTCTTTTCTTTTTTAATCCTGGATAATTAACGGTAGCATGAAATCCACCCTAAAAAATCGAATAAAGCTTCAAGGTACGCTTTTGAACAGTGTGTAAATGGTTAATCATAATCAAACAGCCATTGTTGGCTAAAATAAGAGAACATAGAGATAGACTGTAACAATAGGCTTCTCTCTAAATCTCTCCCCATAGATAAGACAACGTAGGACCTCGTCACTCTTTCAGCTATTGTCATGTTGATTCTCTTTCCACTCCTGGTCTCTTGTCCATCAATGCAATAATGAATAAGTGAAAGAGTAAGACACGTCACAACTCATTCGCTGTGTAACTTAACTGAGTCTAAGTGCCTGGGTCCAAAACTGGGAGAGTTGGTGAGGAATCCCTATTTCATAAACAGTTTTATTAGTGTGTGTGTGTGTGTGTGTGTGTGTGTGTGTGTGTGTGTGTGTGTTCTCATAGCTTTTTTCCCTTGCAGAAAGGGTTGTCAACACATTGCTTTTAATTGCACCTTTTGTACCAGGGTTTTGAATATCACTTTCAATAGAGAGTATACACTTAACAATGTAATCTAAAACACACTGCAGTAGATCATGCTGATTGCATTCTGTTATGTTTAAAAAAAATGATGTTTTTTTTTAAAGCTCAGGAATGATAAGGAACAGTGTCAATACCATGATATACAGCCAGTCAATACTATAGTCTTCAACTGTTTCAAGATTTGTTAATGATTCTGGTGTATCTTATCTTATATTTTAAATACCCTTAAAATAACTAATAAACAACTACATTAAGACAGTCTAATTACTGTTTGGATTAAGGTTTCCTCAGTAACTGTAATCATAGTATCAACTGGCTCAATACAATATGATGCAATGACTACACTCAAGGACCACAAAAAGTCAGATCTTAACTCTGTCAGATCTTAAGTGTACGCAACAACACATTTATGTATTTATTTGCTCTGTATGTGAATAGATTACCAAGACTGGAATTAAAGATTATTGTGTGTCAGACTTTGAAAAAAGCATCATTGTAAATACCAGAGGGCTTTTGATTCACCAATACCACAGAGTTGCCTGAATCTTTGAGAGTAGCTTTCTCAAAGGTAATCAATACAACAGACCAGCACACAAGACACCACATCAAACCACTTGCTATGTGGGTAGATAACCCTTAGTGGATGAATGCAGGAAATGCCTAATAGCAAAAGGCCACAAGTAATAATCAACTTCTCCTACCCATGCAAAACTGCAGGTGTTTTCTGATTAATCACAGTTCATGCTGCAACACCAATCTGCTAGACTCCTGGTGGGTTGTCAACAACAACAAGCATTGTGTTAGTTGCTTGCAGTGAACTGAAGTTGTGCATGCCAATAGCTTATCAACATCATTTGACATTTATAATCACCCATCACACACACAAATACATTTACAATCACATTCAATCAAGACAATAAGGTGGTCTTGATAATCTTACTTACGCTTGATCATTATTCCACCGCCACTGTTGGTGGTTAATCTGTTTATTTCTACCTGCTGCAAACTGCTGTTACTGGCTGTGGCGATTGATTTCTCCATCAACCAGCTCAGCCTCCTCCAGTTCAAGTGTCTTAATACCGTAGGGAATGGCATTTCTTTCCTTGTGCATTATGTTTATTCCATATCTCACTGATATGGGCCTGCTGGCTTCTGTTCTGTGTAGCCCTTTAGGGTTTTATTCATTCCCCCACTGAATCTGTAGCTGCCTGTTGGATGATTGGGGAGCACCCTCAAGAGCAGAGTGTATTCTGCCAAACAAAAGTATATAACCATTTGTTGCAGTAAATGGTCCTATGCTGTGACACAAATGTCTCAGACAGAAATGAGGTGATGCATGGTTACAGCCGTACAGGCCAGTGGGGGAGGTGTAATGGTTTCGGGGCCATTCAATTTGTATACAGTGGGTTTTTTAATGGCTATAGAGCAATGCCTTTATGCCAGTGCACCCCTTAACATAACATCCAGGCTCAGCCATTCATTTCATTCATGTACCCCTAAGGGGATGATGGGTATTTTGAGCAAGATAATGGTCCTGTGGTGACGGAATTGTCCAGGTATGCATGGTGCAAGACACATTCAGGTGAAATAACGTTAATGACCTGGACACCACAATCCCCTGATAGAAGTCTCTTTAGGATTCACTCAGATGCAGCTTCTGTAGAAAAGAGCATCTACGTATCAACCTTCAGTAGTTGTATGAAGCACTGATGTCTGTCTGTTTGCTTTCAATACAGAGAACATGGCAGGTCCCTTGCTGAGTTACTGCCATGCAGACATGTAGAATGCTGTTATTAGAGCTAGATATCAGTAGGATAGTCAGTCATATTAGATCTCTATTTAAATAGTCATAATTCAACATAAGTTTTATCCGTGATGGTTTATGAATCATTTATGTACAGCTACATTTATACATTTTCTACATATGCTTTTTTTTTAGATTACACAGTCAACATGCAATGAGTTAAAAAAAAAACAAGTAACACACTGTAACACAAAAAATGACAAATCTCCAAAATGCCATTTTTCATGGAAATATTAAAAATAGGATTGTTTTATAGCACATGAATTTTAACATTATCTCACTAGTTTCAGAAAAAAATATCCAAACTCATAGAGAAGCAAGCTATCCTTCAGTGGCCTAAAGGAAAAAACATCACCAAAAACTGAGACACAGAGTTTTCAAAAACACAGATCATTTAATGTAACTCACTGCTGTCATTATAACTCTCTAACAGTGTAATGAAATAGCCAAACTGGGCCACCTGGGTCCGCTACACTATTTTAACAGACAGTGTCAGTAATTTGTCACATTGAAAGCAGGGGTGGACTAGTAATCTGGCATACCAGGCATAAGCCTGGTGGGCCGACGCATCTATTGGGCTGGTAAAACATGAATTATTTATTTATATAACTATTGAAAAATGGACCAACATACTGGCCCAGCGAGCATGGACAGCAGCCTTTTTGTTCATTTTCTATATTGACACTGGTCTGGCCCAATCACATCTCTTACAAGCCCCCAGTACAATCCTTCCCTGTCTGCCCTCTGTTGTTTGCGGGCCAGAAAAAAAAAAATCGACGGCAGCCGCCAAATGTGCCAAAATAACCGAAATGTTTGCTACCGGGGCTGCAGTAGGTTTAACATGAGCTGCAGTACCCGAGACTGTGCAGCCACAGGCACTTGAAGGCGTAAAGGAGAACCGTGGCTCCTGCCAGGCAGTGGAGGAGGCGTTTGTCAGTGAAGCAGAATGACAGAGTCCCTGTGACAGGGCCGAGGGACACAGAGAGCAGGGGGAGAGTGGAAGTTAAGCGGTAAGCATAGAGTAGCTCAACCTGTAGGGAGGGAGCAGGGGGGGTCATAGGTGTCATTTACAATGGGGACAGACAAACTTTTCCTGAAAAATAGCTTGCAACAACAAAAGTTAAATGACAAATGGAAATGCTTTGAGAAAGGTTTATTTGCACAACAAGAAAAGATGCACTGCAATGTAAAGATATAAGAAACAGATCTTTCTTGTCCAAAAAAAGTAAAACAAGCTACTGATTACTATGTTATATTCTATGATTTCTATTTTCTGATGTGTCACAGGCCAACCTGAATTGTGTTTCCCTTTATATAAATAAAGGCATTTCCACCATAAATTGTTGCAGAAAATGTCTCTAGAATACATGAAATTAAGTGTTTAATGCTGAAAATATGCTGGGGGAGGACCTACAGACCCCCCTCTCATATATTTCATCAATGAATTTTCTTCTAAATACTGTTAGAGTATCTTCCTGTCTTGTTCTCTTGACTCTAATATTGTGCATCGTCACGTCCCATGATACCCCTAATCTGAACCCTTAAATGTCCCCATCACTTTTCAACACAAAGTGACACCATGTGTGTGCCATATGCCATAATGACAATGATGATGATAACTCCAGTTAAGGTAAATAATAATAATATAATCGTAACATCATAAAATGAGACTGTCACCTACTGCTGGTGATCACTCACTGCCAAACAGTGCAGCATAAGCTATTTGACATTGTTTATGTAGCACAGTTCCTTATTGCAGTTTCAACTTCAGCTAACTGTCCTAATGGCTGACATTATTTTGTCAGCAACATGTTGGCTAATCCCATGCTGCTATGAAAATTACTTGTACTTGAGTATGAGTTGTGTACTCCATGCCACCTTTGATCACCAAGGACTCAATAATTGAGTGTGCATGAGCACACTTATTCACGACACTTATTACTCAGCTTTACAGTGGTTAAGGGGAATAATATAGTGTATTAAAGAGAACATAATGATGGTATTGGTATTGGTGAGGAGTGTCCGGCAAACTGTTGTCAAAAATGCCGGGGTCAAATTTTTTCCATAGTTCAGCCATGTCTGAAAGGAATCATTCTTCAGCATTAATACTTTTCATGCTTCCTGCTAATACTTGTTTAAATTTCTTAAATAAACTATTTTATTCAGGACTTGTTCATTTTGTTACTGACAGTATTAGGGAACTGAATGAAGTGAATTAAATAGGTTCTTTGCACTCCATTAAATTCTTTAATCCGAAAAGACTGGCAGACAGCAGTTGATGGACTAATAGTTACAGGTATTGTGCTACCAACAACCCTTTTCTCTGTTGACTCCTAGAGAAGACTATGTAATACAGTAGAAGATGTACATTGGCTGCATTTGAATGCAAAACAACATCAAAACGACATATTAGGATTTGCTAAGTTTAATAAGAGTCTGAGAAACTACTGAATCATCTCAAAGTTATTTTTCCCTTAGCTCTAATAACAGTTAATGCATCTCTTGAGGTGTTTTGGGGTATTTAGTTTTTTCCTTTACAGCAGTCCTTCACTTTGCAAGACTGTCCTTGGCCTAATGTTATACAGACAGTATTAGATAAGCACCATTAAAATGTGTCTCTAAAAGATTGTTTCAACTCTGTTCTATTTTAGGCCTGTCTGAGCCAACAACATTTGGGACGTTCTCCGGAAAAGATGTTCCATCACAGATCGCCTCGAACGGACACATCATCAGACTGGAATTTCAGTCTGATCATTCTAATACTGGAAAAGGCTTCAATATCAGCTACACCAGTATGTGCTACCTACCTACCCACTCACCTACCTATTTCTGTGTGCCTAAATACGTGACTGTCTGCCAAAAATGAATGCCCCTGATTAGGTTAAATGTAGTTTTCGCTATTTTATTATCATCAGAACCATTGCATTTTGGTTTAAGTGATTTAAGTTGCAGGTTTTAGAAGTTGCTCCTTCTGCATTCAGTGGATTTTACATTCCTTTTTGAAAGTTTGTATTTGACTTGACTACTGGCCATTTTCCCTGCCTGGTGTCATGTGACTCGTTAGTGTTACAAGGTCTGAATGGGGAGCAGGTGTGTTAAATTTGGTGTTTGCTTTGATAATCGCTCTCACTCTCCCTCAAACTGACCACTGGAAGTTCAACATGGCATCTCATGGCAAAGAACTCTTGGAAGATCTGAAAAAAATTGTTGCTCTTCATAAAGATGACCTAGGCTATAAGAAGATTGCCAATACCCTGAAACTGAGCTGCAGCACAGTGGCCAAGACCATACAGCATTTCAACAGGACAGGTTCCACTCTAAAAAGGCCTTGCCATGGTCTACCAAAGAAGTTGAGTGCACGTGCTTGGCGTCATATCCAGAGGTTGACTCTGGAAAATAGTCGTATGAATACTGCCAGCATTGCTGCAGAGGTTGAAGGTGTGGGGGGTCAGCCTGTCAGTGCTTAGACCGTACGTCGCACACTGCATTAAATTGGTCTGCATGGCTGTCTTCCCAGAGGGAAGCGTCTTCTAAAGTAGATCCACAAGAAAGCCCGCAAACAGTCTGCTGAAGACCAACAGACTAAGCACATGGATTACTGGAACCATGTCCAATAGTCTGATGAGACCAAGATGAAATTATGTGAGTCAGGTGTTGTAAGCATGTGCGGTGGCAACCAGGTGAGGAGTACAAAGATGGCATGTCTTGCCTACAGTCAAGTGTGGTGGTGGGAGTGTCATGGTCTGGGGCTTCATGAGTGCTGCTGCCACTGGGGACCTACAGTTCATAGAGGAATGAATGCCAACATGTACTGTGATATGATCCCCTCCATTCAGAGACTGGGCCGCATGGCAGTATTCCAGCATGATAACAACCCCAAACACACCTCCATTTGATGGACTGGCCAAGCATGTCTTCAGACCTAAAACCTATTGAATCTGTGAGGCATTGTCAAACGGAAGGTGGAGGAGCGCAAGGTTTCTAACATCCAACAGCTTTGCAATGTCATCATGGAGGAGTGGAAGAGGACTCCAGTGGCAACCTGTTAAGCTCTGGTGAACTCCATGCACAAGAGGGTTAAGGCAGTGCTGGACAATAATGGTGGCCACACAAAATATTGACATTTTGGGCCCAATTTGGAAATTTTCACTTAAGGGTGTATTCATTTGTGTTGCCAGTGGTTATTTTCAGGGGACAGCAAATTTACACTATATTATATAAGCTTTTTACTCACTACTTTACATTGTAGCAAAGTATCATTTCTTCAGTGTCACGTGAAAAGATATAATCAAATATGTTCAAAATGTGAGGGGTGTACTCACTTTTGTGAGTGTGTGTGTGTGTATATCCATATATATATATATATATATATATATATATATATATGGACAGCATAGGTCCCCAGTGGCGGCAGCACTCATGCAGCCCCAGACCGTGACACTCCCACCACCACACCATATATATACATACAGTATCAACTGAGTCAACTAAAAAAACAGTTGTTTTGTGTGGCAGTCATTTGTGTGCTGTTGTGGCTAGGTGTATATTCCTTATTCCGGCAGTTTTCCAGTCAACCGTCAGCATGACATCACTTTGAGATATTCCCAGAACAGCTACAATGAAGTTTTGATTGCAGAAAATTGTTAACAGTTTTAAAATGACAGCAGTAAACATGGGCAGCAGCTTTTTTAGGTAATTTCCTCAGAATGGAAGAGAAATTGCTTCTTGCAAGATACAGCTGGTGTACGATCATGCAGGGAGATGAACAGAAGAGTCAGTTGACTATAATCACCTGTGCATGTAACCAACAATTCAAAGCAACAAGTGAATGCCCCTTTCTTTAGCATTGCTATGAGGCATTTTGGCAAATCGAGAGCATCACTATAGGTAGTGAGATAGAAGTACAGGAGCGCTGGGAGCAGTTTATAGTAAAATAAAATAGGCTATAACTCTCTGTTAAAAAAGAAATATGATGTGCTGAAATCTAGCGCAAGATGAGTATTCAGGAGTGAGTTTTCTGTTTCAATACTACATGAGAACCCCACTGTAGATTCTACATCAGTCATCTAAGTATAGTTGTTTAGCTGTATGTACAACAGGAAACTTTAAAACACATCTAAACTTTTTATTCATTCATCTGCCTAGTGAAGCTAACTGCTTTAGTGAAGCTAAAGCAACTAAGTTTCAAAATATAAAGAGTTTGCTTTAAAGGGTTTCAGGCACTGCCTTAAATGATCTGTGTAGCTACTATCTTTGTATATAATATCTATTAAAGGGCATTCAGACACACAGATTAAATACTAAAATACTGTAACTGGCTCAGGTGAAAATGCATTTTCATCACTAACTAGAACCAGAACTGAAAAATACTGCTAACATTCCCCTCATCTGTACTGAGTTAGACGGCTTCTGCTTTACCTGGTTAAGTCTGTCCCATTGTCAGCTCTGAACCTGTCTACTGCTGCCTGTATATTTATCTGCTAAGCTGAACTAGTTCTGCATGACTGATTCTGATTAATTCTCTGTGATTTCCATGCGGTTTTGCACCATTTCACACGCTGCCTCCCAAATGACCTTGCCTCCGACTCTTCCTTGGAAGGTGACTTTTGACAAATGAAAATACTAAATGATTTTTTTGGCCTCTCCTACACCACAGCATATTTAATAAAAAGTCCTATCTCTAATCCTAACGCAAACATTTTTTTCACCCTAATCCTAACACAAATGAATGGCTTGATGCACCATTGGAAGCAAAACTATGCCATGTGTCCTTTTTCACTTATAAACATTTCTAAAGGAAATGTACAAATACATAAATCCTCTTATGTTTCTCTTTCCCTGGATATATTATACAAATTGTTAATTGTCAACATTCTTAAAAACACACTCTATAAATACCCATATTCTTAAAGAAAGACAAATATTTAACTACAGACATATAGTTTTTGACAGTGAAATGCTTTGAGAATGTAATTTGAATGTGTGATCACATAAATTCTACAGTGGGACTTAAGAAAGATCAGGCATCTTTGTGCTGTTTCAGTAATTTGGTCTATTAACATTTTAATGCATATATGAATATCAATAGCTGTTTTTTGGATATATCAGTATTTATTTATATGAATAATGTTAGAAACTCAAATAGGAACTTTGACACACCAGACTGCTGTTATGCACAGAGAGCAGTGCATTGGGAACCAAAGACTTCTTTCACACAACTATGAAATTTAACCAGTACAGTTATACGATCAGTTCTTATTCTGCTCCAAAATGTCACACTTTTCACAATGAACTGTGATTGCCACAGCACAGTGCGTTGCTGACCTGGCAGCATGTAACCAGTGGTGAAAAATTACACAGAACTCATTTGATCCATTGGAAGCAACCAAGATATAAGAAAAACTGTTATGCTCACTACACCCCCTCAAAAAGGCACATGTTGCCAGTACAAAGCTACACCTGGCTGTCACTTTGATCACCCTTTGAATCGCCATCGTTTGATTTTCAATATATTGTTGTCAAAGTAAGAGGTCATCTCCCTGTTTTTCTTTGTTTATGTTCCAATCCTATTCTTCTGCAGTTTTTTTCTCTTATTTTCTTAAATCCATCATGTTGATCTCCATCCTTCACTCTGGCTTCTTCTCAAATGTTTAACTTTCTTATCACACATAACAATGTTTCACATTCCCTTCATCCTTAACACTCATGGAACACTCTCTCTCATCCCTCATCTGAGTTTACACATACTGTAAAATTTTATTTTTATTTTGTGTATTGTCATTTTGTGTGTTTTCTCAGATGTGTGTACTCCTTTCCACCAATTCTCATTATATGAGGATTGTCAATAAATGTGCTGGTTATTTTCTATGCATGCCTTTGGCCTTTATATGCAGTATATGTGCACTCTACATATATATTTGAACACATGCACATGTATGATATGTCGGTATATATATAATATGTATAATATATATGCATGTTCGTTGGGTTTGTGTACTTGCCCTTTTCTCTCTTCAACAGATTATTTCTCTATCCTTCTTTTTCTCTTTCTGCTCTCATTTCCTCTCCATCAGAAACTAATCAACGTTAGACATGTCCAATCACTGGGTGTGTGCGCTGGGTAGGATCAGGTTAATCTCTAGAATGGGGATAATATAAGCTAAACATGACAGGGTTGAATCCATGTGAAGATAATTCCATTCCCATAATTTCATATCAGTGGAGATGTCACATTCGCTGACAGTGGAACAATAGATTTCAAACTTTTTTTTTTTCTGTTAGGGCCATTTTTCTTTTCAAATTTCAGTTATTGAAACAAATTGAAAAATAATTGATCAAATCAGGAAATGTATTCTTAACCACTCTAACAATTCAAAAGTCCACACTATAAGCTATAAGTGTGCCTTTTTTCTTTTCTGTCACATTTTCTCTCTGCTCATTCTGTTCCAAAGTTTATTGGTTTATATGTATATTGGCTCCTATTTTAACTTTACGTTCATTGTTTTCTCTCTGTAGCATTTGGTCAGAATGAATGTCATGACCCAGGTGTTCCTGTCAATGGTCAAAGGTACGGTGACCAGTTTCAGCTTGGCAGCTCTGTGGCTTTTCGTTGCGATCAAGGATTCATTAGGACTCAGGTAAAAATCAAATATCTGTCTGAATCTGCTATAATATGTTGTTATGTTATGTATAATATATTATTCATGTAAGTTCAATACAGATATGTTTTAGCAGTATTAGCATTGTTAGCATGCATGTTGATATTAGATATAGTGGTAGGAGTAGTTGGTGTACTAGCTCAATAGTAATGCTACTAAATATATCATGTGATTACCCTAATTTCTTATTTATGTTGCTGTTTTCAATCTCACCTTACCTTAACATATTAACATACGTTAATATAGTACAATGATACCATATTTCCAGGGATCCGATCAGGTGACTTGCATCATCCAGGATGGAAATGTTGTTTGGTCTGCGGCTGTACCTCGCTGTGAAGGTAAACACACATACACACCGTTTACTGTATGTATGAGCAATGGGTAATCACTGGGAATGTTCCCTTGCCTGAATATAAGGTGACAAAGAATTCAGCTATTTGCTAAAGTGTGCTTATACACCTTAGAAATTGTAAACTTCCTCTTCTAATTGCTTTAGCGTCCGGCCTCCCCACACTTATTCACCCTGTTTGCATGTGTCTGTCTCTCTCAACAATAATTTTAAATGAGACTGGCACAAGTTCTGCTGAAACCAATTCAGGCAGACACATTCATTAAATGCAGACTCTTATTTACAGATCTGTATCCATAGTGTTCAGATAATCTAATATGTGGAAGTAATAAGAAAAGGACAGTGAATGTGGTGTTATTTCAACACTTTCTGAAGGCAAATGGTAACCACTGGCCTGTGAGTTTTTGTATATATTTTTTGTATCCCCTCCATCTTGATTGTGTTTAAATAACATTATCAAATGTTGCCTGTTGTTAATAAATGGGATGGAGGAGACAATAAATTGGAAAAGGGTTGACACCTTATTAAACATAGCGTATGGACAGGGAAGGATAATTAGGTTTTATTTCTAGAATGACTTTTTCTTGCACATCCCGTTGAGCACCACCGCTTCAGCATGCAGGGTAAAAAAAAATGTGAGAGAAATGATATGCTTCAGCTTGCTGAAAATCCAGAGTTACGAGAGCAATCAAAGGGCGAAAGTATCAGCTGCTTGAGAACAGAAGAAGTGGTAAGAGTGTGAAAGATAATCCATTGCAAATTATATATTAAAGAAAGAGCAACGGATAATACACAGATCATGACTTCTCATGTTCATACTGGGTGAAAATCAAAGCTTATATAAAGGTATAAAGCAATTTTTATTGATATGGAATCTAAACTCAACTAAAGCTAATTCTTGCATTTTAATGTGCCATAATTGTGAGCATAAGTGTTAGCTATAAATAATTTCTTGATGTGCCAGCTTTGCCGCCTGCAGCCTTCTGAGTTGCAGGGAAAGGAGGAGCCATTTTTTGGCATCATTCGACACATAAATATACTTGATTTCCCCTATAAACGATCAAGCTATAATTATTTTACCCCTTTTCAAACACGAGCAACTCAAATTTGTTTACTGTAGCACAAGATTGGCACAGCATATTTTCTAAAAGGTAAATGTTTATAAATGAAATCTACAAATTCAGAACAGATTAGCTAAAATAAATTGAGCAGATGATGAATTTGCTAACTTGATGTAATATGAGCGTTGTCTCGATGAGTATGTGCTCATGCTATAAGAAAAAGTGATTGATTCCTGTGTGTGTGTGTGTGTGTGTGTGTGTGTGTGTGTGTGT
>JAPMOB010213188.1:0-38024 GCA_029875015.1 Lepomis gibbosus | reverse complement strand
TATAAAGAGAGAGAGAGAGAGAGAGAGATTCTTTCTTACTTAAAAGAAAGAATACCATATGACCATATGTCCTTCAGAAATGATCAGTATTTCATTTCATCACATTTCATTTTTAATCTACCACCATGCATTTTTTCTAAACAATTCTACTAATAACCATACCAATTTTAAACTTGGCTAAAATTACTTTTAGTAATTACTTTTAGTAGAGCTTCACAACTTCTCCATGGAAACACCTGTCTGTGAAGTTTTTATTTATTAAGTAAAAATCCCCCCATTAAATGTCTTCCCTCACTTGTGTACACTTTCTGTTGTGACGCTGTCCACTGGGTATGGCTAGTTAGAGATCCACCAGGTCCACACACCCTAGGACATTGAGTGGGTTATAATATATGTCTGAGTGCTGTGTGAGCAGAGAATGAAAGAGTCTCACTACGGTCTCATTTAGGTTTCAGTCAAAGGTGTACACATCTGTCACACTTGTGGCAAGAAACAATACGACAAAACTGGCATTAATATATAATTAATATATTAATTATATTAATATAATTAATATAATAGTAGTAAGTAATAAGTATTAATGAAATCATCATTAGACTGACTTCTTGCCCACATTTGGCCTTGTCAATCAGAATGTGAGAGCTCTGTAGAGAAGAATGTGGGCTCTCTTGTCAGGTTAGTAAACAAGACTGTGCAATGTGCAGTTTTTAACAGTTTACAGACTGTTACCTCTCGCTGCCTTTTGGAGCCACCACTGAATAACAGAACTGCTCACTCTTCCATCACTCTGCCAGCAAGCTATTAAAATACATCCTGTCAGTATCACTTGAACAGCTGTCAAAGGTTCACTCAGTGTCTCTGAATGTACCATATAACAGTTAAGAAGCATATAATATGAATGTGTTAAAGTTAGTAGGTCTCGCCCACACACTAAACTACACATGTGCACACTTAAGCAAAGTCTTGTGTACTCTCACACATTGCAGTCAAACATGCACAAATATAAGCTTTCAACCTGCTATTTTGTTGTGTTGCGCACACAAGTCCTCTCACATTCATTCCTTCATACTCTGTATTGCAATTCCCTTTGGCAGGATGCAGGAGACCCCTGTGGTGAGTTTAAATGCCATTTGTTGTCTGTGCTATTGAGGTTCAATAGAAAAAAAGAACTGCAGAGCAAAGCTAAATTTTCATAATGCAACAGCCCCAAAATGTTTCTGTGAGACTGAAAAGGAGAAAAATGTAAATGTCAGAAAGTTGGGTTTTTTTTTGTAAGCAGTGCTCAGATGCATGGATAAGATGGATGAGTTGTCTTCTCATTTTCAGGTAACAAATGTGGCCCTGAAATCTGTTTGATTAGTCTTTTCCAAAACACATAAAACACATGCATAAAAATATTTTGTAAGGAAAGTTACAGATAAATCTCAACTTTACCAACAACTAATTCAGCTTTATCATCATGTCAACAGTAATTTTGTAAGAGCAAACATAGTTTTTTTACCCCAAACTGGTATCTCATTTAATTTGTTCACTCACATAGCACTATTGGTGCTTTCTGTTGCTGTCATACAGTACAGTACAGTACAAGTTGTGACATCAATCCAGTACACAGGCTTAAAGCAATTAAATCAAATTTTATAAACATAAAATTTCATAAACCGTATCAATTTTATTTACGGCCTTACCACAAACTCTCTTGATAAAAACACAGCTCTTCAGACTTTGCAGCTTTAAACTCAAATTCACTATCGGAAGACAACAAAATACTTTTAAGGAGTGGTAATATATCTGTTTTGTCACTTGCTGTTTCATTTCAGGGATACAGCATATATTTCATCTGATTGCAAAAGTAATAGAAAAAATGTGCAGCCAATTCTATCTGTTTTTGTGCCTTTCAGGGTATTTCTGATGCAAGTGTCTAAAATGTTCTTTGGGGGAATGCAAATCTGCATTTGTTTTTCTGATGTATCACAGTGAGGTACTTGTTAACTGGTACATTTTTAGTACATGCCCCAGCACACAAGCACACAAAGGTGTATGATCCTTTGATCCCCAAAAATATGCAGCTGAGAGTGAGTAATTGATTCCCTGCTCAGTGTAAGAGCTCCCTCAGTATGCTCCGTGCTTAAGTATGAACATATGCAAACCTGTGGTGTGTGTTACCACGCATGTGTGTGTATACATGCGCTGTATGTAATGAATGTGACAAAGGTGCTTATAGTCATGGCTATAGATCATTGTATAGTGACCTTCTCAATGACAGTAATGGAATAACAGAATGAGACAGGAACCAATTATGATGTAAATTAAGATGGTTATTTACATCATGTATACCCTCGACGGGTGGTGAGGATTCATCTTTGCTCCTATTGTTTTACTTGCAGTGTTTGATATGCTGCCATATAATAGGCAGTGTGATGTATTCCCCACAGTGGTAGGCTACTGCAACAAGGCATTGTTAGTGTGGGACAATCTGAACCCCTTTGACTGACCAAGCCCCCCCACTGCTTAATTTACTAAGCAACATATGTCTCTACCTGTTTGGGATTATGATATTAGCAGGACATGGACAGAGTGAGAAAGAGAAGAGACAAAGAATGAGATGTGCCTGGAAAGGTGTGGGGAGTACGTAGCTGGAGATGAAGCCTTTATGAGTTGTTCAGTGTGTTCCCAGAATACTGACCTGCCCACAGACTTGTCTTTTTTTTCACATTCGTAGAATATCCCCAGAGGTGTGCAAATGTGTGCAAGCAATCCCTCTCCCTACCCATCTCCCTCTCTCTCTGTCTCTTTCTTTCTCTTTTGACTTCCCTCCCTCGCACCAACCTCAGAGAAAAAAAAAACAACACAGCAGGGCAGAAACGAAAGCCACATTGTACACAGAGCGGAGTTTGGCAGACCCCAAATGAGAGACTCAGGAAGGTTGGTTATGATAAGAGGATCAGGCTGAGTAATGGGTTCAAAGGATGATCATCTGTTTCCTGGTCTGCCGATACAGGGGGAGAGGAAAAAAGAGACACAGAGGCATGGAGGGGGTTTGCACATCCCATCTGCAAAACATAGGATTATGAGAGACAATAGATGAATCCACCAAAGAATTCACAGGGAAATGTGCAAACAAATCTGTGCAGACAAATGTGTGCAGATACTGTACATGAAAAAACATGTGGAATGACACAGCCACATTCAAACAGTGCATGGAGAGCAATAGCACTCCCACACATTGGAAGCATCAGCATAATAACCTTGGATTGTGTTGGTAAAATGTATTTTTTATCAGATTAAATGTCATTTGTCCATTGCATGTTTATTTACCTCCTCCTGGGAGAAGAAAAAACGGCAGATATGCGTAATTGAAATTTGCTATTCTAAGCTTAGAAGAGCGACATTGTTTAATGACAGCATGTGTGGCGTAATATTTGCTGGCTCATATTCAGGGAATCCATTTTATTACAGGACCATCTCCTCAATATACAAACTGCACTTAGGCCCCCAGCGGCCACAGTACATTGAATAAAGAGTATTTGCTGCAGACCTCTGGCACTGCCTCCAAATCCATTGCCCCGGAGTGTCAGAGGGGTTCATAAAACATTTTAGAAAAGTACAAGTGACTCGTGTACTACAAAACTGCTGCATGTACTCCTCAACCACTGATTTAATGTAGTATTTAGTGGTAAAATATGTAATAGATGTTCATCATGGTGAATGAAAATAACTAGAATATATAAATAGATATTTAAAGTTATGCATAGTTGCCTACTAAGTGTCACATGATTGTTTCTTGGTTCTTTAGGTTATTGCTAACGTGTTATGAGATGATATTGCAGTTACAGAGGTGATCAGGGTGGTTTCTATGGTGTAGCTTAGTTGATGTTAAACGGGCGGCAGTGGCTCTCAAGGTAGAGTGGGTCCATTCATAGCGGGGTAGGATGTTCAATCCCCGGCTTCTCCTGTCCACAACCCCAAAAGTGCAATAGACACGCTGTACTTGTATTTACCAAGGTTTGTACTTGCTATGCTTTTTAGAGTTATAATTTGGGTGCTGTGAAAGGTGTTGGTAGGTAATTGTGTCCAAATTAATTTACCATTTACAATATAGTACACTTTAATAACTGTCCACTATTGTGTTTTAGTGTCTGAATTGCACTATGCAGTGGACTACCGAATCATTCTGACACAGCCAGAAAAAGTTAAATGTTTCAGCACCATGGACAGAGAGAGAAAGAGACAGAGTTTGAAGGGATCAGAACAATGGAGGGAGACAGATTATTGCAAATTTAATGAAAACTATATGTTGGATCACTCGCTCAAGACCTAACAAACTAATTCCAGACCAGCTTAGATTTTTGCAGTATCATACTAGTATGTACTTTGGCTTTGGATTGAACTGCAAGCTGATTTTTTTCAAGTTTTTAATCAGATAACACTCTAAAAAAGTGGCCAATGATTCATCTAGCTTGCATAAGGTGACATTTTTCCCACCACAAAAGAACACAACATTCAAGTGATTAATGTTATGGTGTTGCATGACATTTAAGAAAAGAGCTTGTCACCAACACAGTGCAAAACTGATAAACACTTGCATACAAAACAAATGCCACTAATTGCCTGGATTGCCTTACCTCAAATGTGGCCCATTTTAGACATCCCAGTCAGAACCAAGCCAGAGTCATTGGTAGAATTGAGGCAAGAACCCTTTTTCATCCTCACTGCCATCAATTAAGGACTTAATTTCACTAAAGCCAGACAGTGACTGCAGTCTAATTTCTCTAATCAGAAATGTCATTACTGGGCTGTTTGAACAGTAAATCATTTCAGAGAATGGAAGCTGTTACTGCCTTTCAGTCTTGATGAGATACTACCAGACAGTAAAAAAAGTAATAGTCAAATGACAAAAGTAATGAACAAACTGCTAACCTGACTGAAGGCCAGAAAACAGTGAGAATTGATGGTTGAATACTAAAGTCTAGTTTGCAGCTTATATGAGGACACATCCATGCATTTTAAAATGTCCTTACCTTGTGATGGGGTCTAAAACATATATGTAAGCTCTAAATTTCCAGCAGTAATGGCTATATATTACAGTGGAACTCTGATAGCTTTAGTATCCAAGAGCTCACCCAGTTGCATGATACCAACTGAGTCTTGCTCACAGACAGGAGTTGAAACTAATGTATTGATTATAGGTCTGACTGTCCCAGTGGGAGGTGAAATGAGTTATTTTAGGCCCTGGTGTGAAAGAAGTTGAAAGAAGGAAACAGTACCTCAGAACAACAGGAGATCCAGGTGCCCAACACAGATGAATAATACCTCACCAAGCAACCAAGCAGGGGGCAGTGTGTGTGCATATCTTTGTCAATGTCTGGTTATGCATGTGGTGTGTGTGTGAGTGAGGAAGTACAAAGAGATCGAAAAAAGGAAGTGAGAGAGAGTGAGAAAGAGGTGTCTGAGGTGATGCTTGGAGTCGATGAAGTGCCTTCTCTCTGGTGGCCTGGGGAGGCGTGGGTATAATAGATTAAACTGGTGTCTCAGGGCTCATCCCATGGCTAACCCTGTCCTATTAAGAGTGGCAGTGCGAGTCTCTCACAGTCGCTCCACACCACACTGCAGTGTGGACAGGGCTGATGGCAAGGCTCTCAGATGGCACTCCACTGTTGCGAGCACTGGGGGGATGAAGATGCTTCGAGGCAGCCAAGGACACAAACTGATGTGACTGATGGCAGCACAATAAAGTGAGCATCTCCTCTCCACAGTGTTAGGACCCCCCGGTTTTCAGAGAGACATCAAATGGCTCTCTGGGGCATGTAAGCTTTCTCTTCTGATGAGCTCATTGGTCTCTGTAGGCTCTGTGGTCAGTTGACTGCTTATGGCACAATGTTAGCTAGAGGTCTTTAGCATTATTTTGCATGGCAGAGTCTGACTGAACTGCCAGTCAAAGACTGCAGTGACCTTATAAAGAAGTCACTCATTCACAACAGAGATGTCAAGCCAGACTCAAACCACTGTGTCATAATTGCGTATCTCAGAATCTCAGCTGAATTTTACCCTGAAGCGGCTTTGCATCCCAGAAATAATGCTGGGACTATTAGAGCCAAATCTTTAGCTTTTAGTTGATGGGCGCTGTCATGTGAGATCAGGAGGTACTGGCCTCACTAGAATGAAGCATCCAGACTTGCCTTAATGTTGCTGTTTAGAGGAAAGTGTTGTCTCAGTTGCAATTAGAAATGTGTGAAATTCGAGGCATGTTTGGCTTAGCTTTGATTTTCTCTCAGAGGATAAATCATGTGGAGTGTGTTAATGATTCATAAGTGGTATTGTAAATATATAATACTGTGGTTAAATGGATTTAGGACTGCTCTGCATATCATAGATTAAACAATATTTGTAGTATTTTCACCCTATTTAATCTTCAGCCTCTTCAGGTAGTACCTGTGTTCAGCACAAACAAATGATATCAGCCTGCTAATGACTTGCTGGGCTATGATAATGATTCTTCAAGGGGAAAAAGCTAGATTCACCCATGGGTGTTGGTAAAAGAGCATCCCCCATATTACTGTGAGCGTGCAGCTGAGATTTGAGAAGGATATTGAACTCAGCTATTGTAATACTAAACTGAACACACCAACAAACTGGGAACCTACTCAATATGCACATGATCCTGCTTCTCCCATCCCCAAAATAACCATAAGCTGAAAAAAACAGCTGCAACTAACACTTTACACAGCGCAGGGAGCAAGCTGTGGGGGAGGGATCAGGAAACCAACCTGAGTATCAAGTGAGAAACAGATTTCAGTTCATGGATTTGCTCTTGCTATATCTCAGTATAAATCAACAAGCACATACATTGTTCAGTATTCACAAAGGAATCTGACGATGTAAGGACTTTTTAATGGATGTGAAGTATAATACTGTACCTGTGAGACCATGATGCCTTGATTAGTCCCCTGTTCTAAATTAACAAATTCCCTTAGAACATAACAGGTTCAATTGGCAAGAAAAAAAGTTCCTTCATTCAGTATCACTGCCAGTGCAATGAAGGTGCACATTTACATATCAAAGGGTGCTGCACCATGTCTAGAATTTCAAGTGTGTTCTGTTGTGATGTTGAAGAGCAGCAGCACTGACATGAGAGGAACTCGGTCTGTCCTCCTTACAAATTCCTCCGTTGATACACTTCCTTGTTGTGTCCGCAGTAACCCATAAAAGGTGCATAACAAGTGAAGCTATAATGAGACACTTCAAACGTGTAATTGAACATGCATAGGTGTGCACAACTTGTTTAAACATAATATATGTGTGGATATGGGCAATACTTAGTCATACAGCAGTGGCTCTGAGCGCATAAGTAGGTCATCTTCGAAGAAGGGGAAAAAACACAAAATGATACATGCAGTCAGAGAATGAATGGACATTTTTTTCTTCCTAGGAAATTTCCCTTATGGCCTCCAGATCTGATTTGATTCTCCCCAAGTCAAGCGTTGACACATTAGCACGTCTTCTCATTAACTCAGAGTTTCTCATTACCCTCTCCTGGCCCCATTTTATTCCTACTTAACAACAGATATTCCAGACATTCTTGGACCTTCTTGCATCTCAGACACATTAAAAAGGCAGTGAAGCTATCAACATTACTGTGTTTGCACCCAAACTAGAATATGTAAATTAATCTGTGACGTTTCCTTGATAATTAATCATATGGCTTCCACGCCTTGTTCCATGGGTGTCAGAAAAGCCTCTTCCTCCTCCATCAGCTGAGGAAATGAGCTGCATTTGTTCCTCCAATGTCATCCCCTTTTCTTTGCGGCTATTGAATGAGTACTTTTACCAGCAAAAGCTTTCAATCCTGATGAAATTATTTAGTGTATACTAAAATGGATGCACATGTCCAATCAACTAAATAAAATGTTATAATAAGTTGACTCTTTGATAAATGATTGTACAGAATCCTGACATAGATTTGTTTCAGAGACACCAAAATGTCTGATGTTATTCAGACCAGTGAGTTTCAGGTCATGTAACACGCCCTCTGGTGGCTATATTAGAGTCGCTCAACTCTTTGGCAAATAGAGAAAATAATCTGATTGAGGTTGTTGATGATGATAGCTTATTAGATAGATAATCAGGGAATCTGGTCAACTAAGTATTTACTCTCATTAATACAATTTGAAATAATGTCAAAAAATATTGTTAGAGTAAGGGTATTTTGTTTAAACAGCAGTGACGGTATCTGATAAAAGCTATCAGGGGTTTGAAGTTGCACTTTGACATTGAGGTAATTTACACAGGTAAGGTGCCATATAAAGACATAGAGGAGTAGTAGAAGCAGTAAAGGTGAGAAAAAAGGCCTCCATTTTATGCCCTTTAAAGCTGATTATTTACCAAAAAGTGAGTGCCATAGAAATGAATTAATACTTCAATACATGAATATACCGTACTATTCCACAAAAATCCAGTAACTGCTGATAAAATGTGTTCTTTTGTCTTTCTTGTACATTTAAACTATTTTGTTTAAGAAAATAAACCTGAATAGGTTTCATCGATATCACATATCTACATATTACAAGCAGCTATTTGACTAGCTCTGTAACCATTAGCAGGAGTTTAGCTGTTTTTTCATTGGACTTTATTGCTGTCTCGTTAAATTATGAGGAATAACAAACTGCTTTTTCCAGGATGGTGGCTCATCAAAATGGACAATATGCCATTATATAAACAGCAAGGTTGAAATCAGTGAGTGAATTTAGTTTCACCAAGATAAGTCTAGGCTATCTAGCCAGCTAGCTTTCAGTTTAGTTGTTGTCCCTCTGTGACAGAGTGTGCTACAAGTATGATGGCAGCTTCTACAGCCAAGGGTACACCAAATCAGTGTAAACAAATCTTGCTTTGGCTTTGTAATTCTGAATGATCAATTATAGAGTTATAGCAAGATAGCTGTATGAGTCTGAGGTTGTGCTTTGAATGTCTAACTGTTTCTTTGGACTATCTTTAACTATCTTATCAAACTAGGCACTTTGAATGTTACTGAATCCTCCTGCACCTAAATTATATTTCCCATGCTCAACTGTTTTAAATTTAGACATTATTTCTGCACAGTAATATGTCAAATGGAACACCAGGATGCCAGCTGTTCTTGCTTTTGTGTCAAAAGTGCAAAGTCTGTGTGTGAAAAGAGCATTTCCCCATCACACTCTGAAAGTGTCTGTCATCGCCTAGCTAAGGTTTACATGAAAATTAGACAGTTATAAAGGGTGAGAGTTTGGGCCTGTATCCTAATTGTGGTGATGCAGCATGTTGAGATGGAGAGCAGCATTTCTCCCTGTCCCCAGTGAGACTCTGGCTAATGAGGCTTGGTCTACACCTCCTGCTGTCCACCTCCCCAACATCTCTTTCCCTCCCCCTCCTCCACCTGTGCACGTATTTCAGCTGAGCTATGCATGGCTGTCTACATGGTGGTGGTTTAGGTGCAGTATGATATACAGTGCAAGATAGCCTTGTATTAGGTATTTATTTACTTTGCTGTTTTCATACTGGTTTTGAATCACATAAATTCCAAATTATAAGAATGTGTTGAATACATTATTGATGCATATATTTCCTTGTCTAAAACTCACTCTTCGAGAAGCAAATTAAATTGAGCTACTTTTGATGCTGATTTCGAGCCATTCACAGGAACAAGCAGGAAGCTCACTAGACCAAAACAGGGACTGCTGTAAACTTTTAGGCTACTTTAGGTGTAACTTGGCGGGAAGTTTTTTAGTTTGATTGTAGGGATCAACATTTGAATGACACCCACAATCAATTCAGTTTTTATATGAGATTATTGCTTCAGGGAGCTTTGTCTTCTCTCAGTGTCGTCACTTCTTGAAATGGATTGAAAGGGACAGAGTGTATTTCCTGTTGAAGGATCTTATAGCTCTGCCTAGCCAGTTGCATCTGGCGCACTGTAATCAAACCAATCATTGTGGTTGATGGTCAATGATTGCTTTCAGATTGGCTTGCCTTCACATTGCTCTCTCTTATTTTTTTTTTCCTTTTTTACGGACACCTGCTGTTGCAGCGAGACTGTGAAACCATGGAGATGGAGGAGAGACAGAGGGCTTGAGAAGCATCTGCTATCACTGTTAAATCACAACTGCACCGCCTCTGGTCATTTCTAGTGGTTGGACTCTAATTTGATTGCTAATTCATGTACATTTCATTTGGACTGATGACTGGTTCTGGCATCTTGTGTCCAAAAAAAAAGAGAACATCCTCCAGTGTACCTCCCCTCTCATAGTCACTGTCTCTTTACATAAGCACATTTTGCTGTACTATTACCAGCTGTTTTCACTTGGTGTCTTGTGGAACAACATGCCAGAGAAGCCCAAGTCCTGGGGCAGGAAGATAGCATTCCTGCTATAGTGGTTACATGTTAGTCAATTTGAAATACACAGAAAGGAATGTCTCTCATGTGACTCTAGGCCAGTAGAGCGTGACCGACTGCAAGCTTGCCAAGTATGGCTGGTCACACATGAGAGGGCAGGAGACAGGCAGCAGCACGAACATGGGTGTCTCTGCTGTCGGATGTCTCCACCTCAGCTGCAGACATGCCGAGGATGCAGATTCCTCCTCTCGCTTTGGCTAATTGACCCTGAGCGGATATGTCAGCGACTTGAGGAGGTAGAACATATGAACCCCTAAGATGTTGTTTGGTGAAGTCTTGTACAGGGGCAAAGTTCTGCTGAACCAAGTTAGTGCAGCTTGACTAACTCACACTGAAAGGGCGATGCATTAACCTGATCAAGACCTACTGTGTGTCTCTCATGTAACAGGTACCACTCTGACTCATCACTGACTGCCATTTGAGCTGTCATTTAAACAACCAAAATACATGCAATTATCACCAGTGATATCATATCTGCTTTTCAGGCAGGTGCGAGCAATGCTTTTTGGATATTTTTTGAGTGACATAAAAATTGGAAATCACTCAAATACTGACATTTGTTTGATATGATGAGGCTCATATTGAAATTTGATAGCAGTTACTCATCCTTGAAAATGCTAGAATAACAAAAATGAACCGAGGGCAAACCGGCTGTTAACACTGATGCTCATATTGAGTTACTGCATTTCTCAAGGGCTCTTAGCTTGTATAGTTTGAACACTATAGCTGAAGTAAATAACAGCAGGAGTTCTAGCACATCCTAGACTGTGACATTATTGTGATGTAAACTGAAAAAAAAATATAGTTGTAAAGGTAACTTAAAGTGTACTGTTTTCTGTTTTTTTTTGTAGCCCCTGGACTATGAAAATAAGAAGGCCTACACTTTTAAGGTAGATGCCTCCAATGCACATCTGGACCCACGATTTCAAAGCTTTGGGGCTTTCAAAGACACAGCTACAGTGAAGATTAACGTTTTGGATGTGGATGAGCCTCCGGTGTTCAATAAGCCCTCCTATGTGATGGATGTGTATGAGGACACACCTGCAGGCACCATCATTGGAGCAGTGACGGCACAGGATTTAGATGCCAGCAGCAGTCCAGTCAGGTAAAGTTATACTCGTCTGTCTAAACCAATATTTATAAACACGCATATAAGTTTCGGTACATTGCATGGTACTTTGGTGTAATATCGAAATACATTTATCAAATTCATGAAGTGGCTGACAATTTCACATGAAAGGATCTACACTGTATAAGCATTGAACCACTGTGCTCCACTTAGGTTAAAATGCCACATTTGCAAATTTTTGGTTGTTTTAAGTTAGTCATGACATATTTAGATTGTGTTTAGTTGTAAATATGTTTTTATGGAGGTTAAAAAATGGACTTAAGAGGACATCCGAATAGTTAAAGGGTCGGATAGTGTTTATTTGTGAATATTATGAAGTCCAATTCTCTGGAAAATACATATTGCATCCCTTTCCAGTCTTTTAAAGGATTTGCACAATAGTTAGCCAAAAGGCTAGTTTTCATCTGTAGTTGTATTTTTAGTGAACAGATGTGACAAAGATGAGATCATTTCTAAGCATCCAGAAAAAGACAAAAGAAATAAATGTAAAATAAAAATCATAATTCAGGACACCATTATACCACATTGTCGAGTGCTGTTTAAATATGCAAAACAGAGGCACATAATAGAAGTCACACAAAACAATGAAATGAAGGATATTAATGTCCATAGAAATATTATAAGACATTAATTCGAAACATATATAAGTCATTATATATGCAGGTACATGAAGACAGAATGGCAGTAGCAATTTATAGATAGGTGACAGCAGACAGCAAAGGAAGTTCACAGCGCAGACAGACTGAGGTCAGAAAGGTGCAACTGAATGAGAGCTGAGTGCTTAATATACCATTTCTTTAAATGAGCTCTTAATAAACTGCATGTGTCCATTTTGCTAATAGTTGCTAGAATAGAGGTCCGCAGACTGACTAAAAGTATCTCAGTACTCGCTGCACATCTTTTGAACTGATATGCAGTTGTTTGTATGTTGACAAACTGTCTGAGAGGAGCAGAAGTCAAGACGTGTTTTGTCTTGTACATTTGACAGACAACTACATATTTAATCAAGTTTCCCCAAATCAGCAAGATATGTTTTTAATATGAATAATGAACCCCAAATTTGAAAGATTGTATTTGACCCAGTTAAAAACCTTTTTTACCTGAGCCTTGAAAGAAAGTTTGGAATCAATCAGAACCCTGAGTTACTTAACTGAATGAGAAAAAAAGTCTGCATTGACATGGACTGATTATAATCCATAAATTAACCTTTTAGCTCTGTTCTTAAGTATTGTATGATGGAGAGACATATGAAGGTCTGACATGGCCTTATTTAACTGAAAAATTTAACAAACTAGGTTGATTCTCTGATCACGTTAGTGTTTGGTAAAAACTTCATTACTTGAATAATATACTGTTGATTGGGGTCAGGATGAAAAGAAAGAAAGAAACCGCTAGTGCCATGCCAAATCTTGCCATTTAAAGAAGTGTTATGTAAATTAGTTTTTCATATTATTCAGAATGACTAAATCTTACTCTGGAAATCTGGAATTAATACTTATAGTCATATATATAATGAATGAAGCGGGACTGGATCTGAATGCACATCTTCATCTTGAGAGGATGGAAGGATAAAAGAGCTAAAGGGAGAAGTACTGTGATACCGCAGCTAGTGATTGAAGGTTTTAGAACTCTAATCCATTCATCAATGTCTTCACTCTCCATTCATCAATGTCATCATGGCTTTAATCTTGAGTGTATTGTCAGTTTTACTCATCAGTGTGAGAACTAATCAATCTATGTAGAACATTTGACATTGTCATGTAAAATCCTGCTAGCATTATCTCTTGGCAGTTCAGGATGTGTTGGCAACGTTATGCTACAGAGACGATATAACTTTATTAGTGGCCCCATATTTACATATCTGAACCTTATATCTGCACTATTAAAATTAAAGTGATATATGAACTCTCCTTTTTAGAGTGCAGATATTATCTAACTTTGGATAATAACCAATCAAATTTCACTAAACATTTTAAATTCACTGCAAAAGCAACAGATCATTTTAATGTAACTCATGTTTAGTTTCTATGTCATACTTTTTTTTTTTTTTTTTACATATTTACTCACTAGAATGTAATGAACTAAAAAACCAATATTTTTATGGAGTTATTATATATATCCAATAGTTTGTGTAGATGTGGCTACATAACAATGTGCACATCATTAGTGTTGTTTGGCTTGGCAGAGTGCTATGACATAGTGAAGTGGATATATTACCTTTTTGTCAGAGTTCATTTGTACAGCTTTTGTGGTGGCAATTAAAATGGACCAAGCAACACAGAGGAAGCTGTGCCCATGCTTTTATTTTTGCCCACATCCTTAATTAGCTGTACTGCAATTGTTGCTAAGAGAGACAGCCTTACACTATCTAACAATTTGAGGTTTGGACCATACATAGAAAGTTTGCACATAAAACACAAAAAACACTGTTGACTGACACTATCTAAATTAAACATGACAGCTGATAGAAAATGTAGTGTAATATGTCGGCATAGCCCCATAGAAGCAAAGAAACTGATATTAATACAAAGTCTTTTTCTACAGTGTTTAAAATTTATATTACATTAAACTCCTTAGATTTGGATTTTACTGTGATTGTTTTCATAAAACTCTCAAATTAATCCTCATCAATTACATGGCTAACATAACAAAACCTCCCAAACTGTAAGGGTCCTAAATCATTTTACAAAGAAACATAGTGTAGACTGCTGGTCGCTCCTTAGTAATTATCAGGTGGGACATTCAAACGTCACTGCTCAGTTTTATAGTTCTGACATGCTTGACTGAACTTATGATTTATACTCAAGACAAGCCATTACTTTTCTTTCTCAGTCTCTCTGTCTTGCTATACACCCTCTACCACACAAATACACGCACACACTATCCTGTGTTCTATCATAAAACTTGAGTGGTAGATAACAATAGACTCTCATTGGCAAAGACAAAAGAGGTGCATTCTTAAAAAATGTATGAGAACCCTTTTGCTAAAATATTTTACAGTAGCTACTTTTGCTCAGGCACATTGCTTTATAGTTCTTCGAAAATGTATCGCTCGAGCGTAACACAAATGGCAAAAATACCTGTTGCATGGACATAAGTTGTTTTATTATGAATATTTTATTCCAGAGAAAACAAACGAATGGAAGAAGCAGAGATTTGTACGACAAAAAGCTAATGCCCTTTATTCTCCACATGGTCTCTAGCACTTTAAATATTCATCGAAACCACAGCTGACATTGTTCATTTGTGTGCCTTCAGAGAGCAGCCTTGCTTTCTTCACTTCTAAACAATAGACCCAATGACCCATCATGCATAGGGAATTATGCTTTTAGACTTTTGACTCAACTGATTCTGCTATTTAGCAGTATGGTGCAGAGTTATCTCTAGCTGGGGAAACAAAAGAGCGTCATGAATACTGCATCGTTGGTCGATTCTAAAGAGCTTCCTATAGTTAGAATGAGTTTTAAGCACTGAACTTTTGGCCTCTGTCTAAAATGGTAACACCGCAAATCACAAGACACTGAAGAGCAGTAAAATTTAAAGCGTTTACTGCAGCAAAACCATAAACTCTAAAAATCAATGACTGTGGAAAATAAACACAGATGTGCTTTGACGTTTTCTTAAATTACCTTGTCTGTTGTGTGTAATGTTCTCTAGGCTGAGTTAACAGTACTGCAGTTCAAAGTAGGAGATAACACTGTAATTAATTTTTCATATCTACAGTTCACAGTACTGAGTTTGGCTTAAGTAGACTTTTTAGATCTGTGATTTCTTTTTCACAGCTGTTGATGAGCTCTATTCTCCTTTAAGATAATTCAGAGACTGAACCAATTACAACTAAAACATGTTTTCTATCTCACCAAAAAATTTAGTTTCTGAAACATTTTTGCCATTTATCTTGGCAGATTGCAAGTGCGCTGGTGGGGGTTTGTTGTTTTGCTCAAAGGAATTTCAGAACATTCATACTTTGTACTATTCTAGTTATAAAACGGTCTCTCTAACCCTGGGCCTCACTCATACTGAAAAATCTGCTTCAGTAGCAGCTTGACTCCAATAATACCCCCCCCCCAAAAATGGTTTTGCCCTGAGGAAAAATTGGAAACCATTGATCTTTTGAACTCTTGATGGGGAGTTTGGCTGTAATATTTATCAAAGAGACTCACACACTAAACTATTTTGACGTGATCATGTTCACTTCAAGGCTACACGCAACACAGAGTAAAGAGAGGACGTGGACAAATCAAAATTGAAACAGAAAATTTGATGGAACCAAAGCTTGTAAAAAAATTCTACTGAAGTGGTTTTGTTATCATTCTCATTACAGTAAAAGACTCGGGGGTTTGAATGTACGCTAGGCCTCTTTCTCTTAATGAGTGAGTCAAGTCCAGTTTGATGCTTTACAGTGTAAAAAACAAGCATGATGAATATTAATGAGAAATACCCTTTAAAGATCAAAAAGCTTGCTACGAGAAGGGATAGAAATGGCAGAATGGTGGCCTAGAAAGGGTGTCCTTCATGTGGAAAGTCCAAGCTCAACTCAATGAGAAATTAAGCATCTATCCTGTGGAAGTACCCATGAGCAATGCACTGAACCCCCAACCTTTGACCTCTTTGCGAAGGGGAATAAAAGACAGGAAAAAATTCTCTCCCATGGGAACTCCACTGACAATCACAAAATTATTAATGAAAAATAGCCTTTTGAGATCAAATAGCATTGCATGATGAATGGCGCTGTCAGTGGCATGCAGTTTGGTTTCAGATCTCTTTTATATTTCATAGTTTGCATTCAGAGCGACTGGGCAAGACCAAAGATGTATTTCTCAGAGAGGAAGCTGTACCCTCTGTTCTCAGACACCAAACCAACATTTTATGCCTTTTGTTGTTCATCAGCCGTGAGAGATTGATACGATTTCAACAGTGCCTAAAATTCATTTATGCTCCCAAGAAAACCGTTTGCTCAGCATGGCCAAAGTACATGTGCCCCATTACTAGATTGGAATGTATATGCGACCCTCAGCACATTTTCTGGAAATGACCATTCAAAATGAGTAATGAAGGCTACGCCAACGTTATATTACACCTAACTCATATACATGAGCCCAGAGGGAAAATCACTATGGTTTAATTCTCTGGTTTATGTTGGAAATGAATGCCATTAAACAAATATTTTCTTTCAGGTATTCCATTGACTGGAAGAGTGACTTGGACAGCTACTTTGACATTGATCCAGTGGAGGGAACGATTTCCACGAACGAACTCCTTGACAGAGAGAGCATTGCCCAGCACAATATCTCCATCGTGGCAACCAAACTTAGTAAGTATGACAACTAGATCGATTGCAATTCATGCAGGTGACGTTGTCCTTCCTCCGCCATAATCTGTGTGAAGGATTTAACACGCTTTTACTCAAGTCAATACTCAATCCCATTTTGCTGGAAAGGTTTATAGGTGACTATAAAACCATGATGGCTCTCCCGGAGGGATGTATCTTCAGGACATTGTCTCCTCTAGCATACTTGCCTCAACTCTGTTTTCATTTTTTACTATCTTTTTTAACACGTTTGATGACATTGGCATTGGAACAGTGCTTTTCTTGCCAGAGTCAACTTTTACTTACACCGCAGTAAAATGTGAACCTTCCAGAGTTTTACAGCAATAAGATGCAGTCGGGTCACAGCATGTTGTAAGCCGAGCTTGACAAAGAGTGAACTAATGCGGAGCTGTGGCTTTAAGACATGTCATCAAGCTAATTATGTTTTTATGAAGGAAGTGGAGCAAATTTCCGGATAAATAAGCAAATCCATCGTCATCAAGTCATCAAATCTGCTAAGAACCGTCAAAGTCATTATCCCAGAGGCAGGCTGGTGCTCAATCAAAATTACCCACGCTGTATATTCATTAGGACAGACTGTGAAATATGGGCTGTTAAAACTTGAGTCATTGTCGCCTTGGAAACTGATATTACTCACTTCCCCTCAAGGTCATGGCAGTGACATGCTAATTCTGTTTTCAATATGTGTGTGCGTGTGAGTCTTTTGTGTGGCTTTTGTGCATAAGTGTCAAGGAACTGGAGGATGAGGTAGACCGAAAGGATTTAGGGTGGTGGGAGTAGGGAGTAGGAGGACGTTACATGTTCAGTCTATCATACTTGACACAGAAATCAAGCAGTATTTGTGCACATATTGCCCCTCGCCGACCTGGGATTCGATCCTTCTGTATGACCTTTCCCCAACTTAGCCTCTGATCCAGTTCTCTGCCCTCTGGTGTTCCTCTACAGACTATTTTCACAATGGTAGAAAAGAAAAAAAACACATCCCGAACCAGTGTTAAAAAAAATAACAGTTGCACTGGTCTAGTAGGGATACAGATAAACCCAGCACCCTGGAGTTTGTGTCCCAACTTGTGAGTTCAAATCTGTTTTTGACCTTGAGTGAGATTTGGCAGAAATTTGTGTTCAGGGTATTGGATAGCTGTTATGGCTCTTCAGCGATGCATTCTGCTATCATGGTCGGGATGGTCGGGATGTTGTCTGTCTGTTATTTAAATACAAAGAACAGCAATAACTACCCGTCAATGCCCATAGAAATAAAGCATTGTATGAGTAGAGGTCATGCACAGAAAGAAATGTTCAGACTTTTCTACAGACTTGACCTGGCTCAGTTTTCAGCCAACAGTAAATTATTGCAGACCTCCGTATTTGATCCGATTCTGCATCTACTGTGTGTCCTTGCTAGAAAGGCTTTCTAATATTTATCCACCAAACCTTTTATTCCTCATTACAATGATTATGAGGAAAATATGAGTTGTGGGGTGACATTTTCCCTGAATTCTGCATGATTAGCACAACACCTGAGTTGGAGCCTTTTCACTTCACAAAGCCTTGGAGAATTGTCCGGTCATTGCTAGACACTGCAGTCATGCAGCAAAATGAGAGCAGTGTCTCCTGCTCTCCTGAGACACAGTACACAGCAGAAGGTGTGCTAAATAAGAGCCAGGGCTAGATTAATGATTTACTTTTTGGCATTTAAGCCCAGTGGCAATTTTTAGGAGTCAAAGAGAGGGGAAGATCTATTAAATGCAATAATAACCTTGGCAGGAGGCAATATGTTATCACACTTTCTGTCTTTTTGAAGTTATTGAATGTTGTTTCACACGACGTAGAGTTTTGTGTTGTGAGTTTTCTTACTTTTTCTGTCTCCAGTTGCACTTTTTATAGATAGGCCTAGATTTATACATAGATATCCACAAGGAATCTTTCTATCTCCATTTTGCAGCACATTTTGTAGATTTGTGGTTGATTGCTTGCAAAGATGGAGATTTCTTTTTTATTAAATGAGCTTAATTAAAAAAGTAATATCCAGTAGAAAAGCAGTATAAAGCCTGCATTTTTATGGCTGACCAACCAAGCATTCTGTAGCAATACAGGATTCTGTTTCAATAAAATATATAGAGCATTTGTTATTGGGCTAAAATGCTGACACTAGACAGATTTGAATATAACTACTATACCATTGCTCCATCTAGTGGGCTATAAGATATATCACTAATGACATACTGAGAGCCAGTCAATAGTTATGGAGATGAGTCTTTGAGATGAGATGAGGAGGAAAAGAAATTATTGTATCCAGAAGCATGGGATTTTAATGACAAATTTTCATTCATCTAGAATATTTGAAGTTGTTCAGACTTTTTAGGGACCAAATAATTCAGGACATCGTTGATAGAAAAGATCAGTATTTTTGCTGGGTGAGCATCAATGTTTGTAGTTCAGTCACTGCAAAGCAGCAAATCCCATGCTTGGTGTCATTTTTACCTCGGTGGGAAGATTGCTTTTTCCATCAAGGTCAGAGACAGGTTACCCCCCCCCCCTCCCCTGCATTCTTCTGAACCACCCACCTACACACAAACCTACGCACCTACGCACCCATGCACTGGTACTCACACAAACAAGCACACTAAGCCCCCCACTGCAGAGGAAAGCCTATTCCCACAACAAATCCATAAAGTTTACCTTACTTGGGCTTTCATACAAAAAGAACATTTCCCCGTTGTGCCCCTGCAGTGAAGAAACATTGGAAACATTGTAACAAACAACCCTGGATTCAAGTTAGTTCCTCTCAAGGGGGCTTTCACACTATAATTAATATGGGCTGTACATCTCATAGCTAAAACCCATAACAGAATCTGAGGAGAAATAAAAACCTGTAAAGAAAATTTTCTCTCTATAGAGCCATATTCCATAATGTGAGACATGTTTTATTTGTAGGCAGCGCATGGGAAGCATTTACTGTGTGTTTTTATTTAATTCTCCTTTTCATCATCAATCAAAAGTGTCATCCAGCACCAGCGGCGTCTGGGTACAATTTATGCACCAACGTGTTCCAGACACATCAATGGTTCTCTAGCAGACACATTTAACCAGAGTGACCAACAGTGGGCCAGCAGCTAGACGCTTTAGCATCTGCTCAAAGACACTCTGACTGGACACTCGGGCATGACAGACGCTTTAACCACCTGGCAATCCTACAGCAACAGTGATAAACATTTATGCTTTTATGCTCATCACATGATGGTAATACTTTATATATCCACATGATGTCAGTGCTGTGAATTTTTTCTGTATTCATGCAACACTATCTAGTCCAGAGTCCTTACTGAAACACTTCTATTTCCCTCCCCCCAGATAGTCCAGTTCTAACCAGTCGGGTGGCCGTCACTGTCCACGTGTTGGACATCAACGAGTTCCCACCTGAACTTGCCAGTCCTTATGAGACCTTTGTGTGTGAAAATGCCAAAATGGGACAGGTACGTTCACATACACTCTCTCTTCCCTGCCTCTTTCAGTGTACACACCATGCGCTCGTGGCATTGAACACAGCAACTTTTCTAGTATTAAGATGTGTTGATTTTTCAGTGAGTTGACAACTGTTGATTGGAGTGTTGTTTGTCCTCCCATAGAGCTGATATGGCTTCAAGGTGGTTGTTGAAAACTATCTAAAGGTGTTAAATTGAATCTGAAAGGTGTGGATTTATATAAACACTGGCAAGGAGTCATTGTTTACACTTAATAAGAAATAAACGCTGATTTTGTCATGTGTGGAGATAAGATTTTGTGGTCTTTCTCTGCTTTTTGGAGCACCATATTGCTGTTAGTAAATACACACATTTAGCTCTCACATTGATACCTAACAGAGGGTTGGTTTCCAGTCTTTTACTCAAGGTCACTTGAATAAAACCTTTTATTTCAAGGCAGTTTGCAGAGAACTCTTCAGCACAGAGTATGAATCTAAATCTTGAACTGATTGTTTCATATAGTTCGATTTAGCAGAAGCAATCATAAAGCACGGCAGTACTTTGCATATCAGCAACCTAGAGTACATTTCAGATGATATATTTGAGATGCAGTGGAGAATTTGCCTGTGCGCATTGTAAACCACCTGTGCCTGTAAATTAGCCCATTAACTAGCGTCTATATGCAGTTAGCATTCTGAAGGAACAGCTTCTTTGGCAGTCTATCAAATTGCTGTAGACTCCTCATCACATTGAGGATGTTTTCTGATCCTCAGGCCTGGTGCAATCAAAACAACGGCTGTGCCCTGCATTTGAAGGCATCACTGTCTTCCTCATCTGAAGTTGGCTGTGATTTATGTTTTCAGCCATCAAGCCTGAGTGAAAACACATTTTTATTAAAGGCCCTAAAAAAAACATTTTCTTTCAATGAGCTGCTTATTACGATGGGATTCTACATAAATGCACATTTTCTTTGCCAAATTTTATTTCCCTTGAGAGATCTCAGATTGTTTTTCTGTCTGTGCTCTTCTTGCTGGTTGGAGGGGTGAAGAACTCAGTTCAAAAATGGTGATATCCCGTGTCTATATCTATATATATATATCTATATATATATGTGTGTATCTATATCTATATATATATATCCAATGTTTTAATAAAATCTGATAACAGTTCTGGGGTTTTTATGTTACTAGGGCACTGTCAGTCAAATCTGCTCAAACCACATCCACACAGTCCTGATGAAGATTAGTTGATTTAATAGTGTTTGTAGACATTTGTATTTAATCATAACTATTTAAAGATATAGAGAAATTATTTTAAACCAAGTTTTGAGTGGCTTAAAGGATAAACAGATTTTTACATTTGCTTGCACAACATCTGCCCTGTACTCTTTGCCATTCAGCTATTCAGTACATAGTTTGACAAATGAAACTATAATGGGTTCAACTGTTTGTTCTTCTGGGGATTTATCATAAGACTGTGGACTAGGTACAGAGAAATAAATATTTTAACATATTTAGAAAAGTACAGAAAGACAAATCAAAGTCAAAAAGGCAGAAAACAAGTGCAAGACTAGACAGCTGTAGCCCTACATTCAGACCAGCTGCAATAATCACACAATAAATCAAGTCACTTTTATTTACATAGCATTTATTGCTGCTTTCCAAGTAAGACAGATGGGTTAGAATGCGCCTCAATACAGGTACATATTTAAAGGAATGCTACCTAAAAGACAATAATACATAATGTAATGCAATAGATATAATACAGAGAAGGCAAGACTAAAATGGGAAAAAAATCTTCTTCTCTCCTTTTGCCTAATCCTCTCCTTTCCTCTGCCTTACTTTAATCCCCTGCTTTTAGTCTCCTCTTTTCGCTCCTATTTTCCCCCTCTTTCCTCCTCTCCTCCCTTGCCCTCCAGTGCAGAGTATACACTTTCCTCCAGTGTTTCCACAGCATGATTCCACCAGGTGTTGTGCACACCTGGTGGATGATAAAGAATTGCAGATCCTCTATTGTAAAATCCATCACATTCCGTCTCTCTTGATGATTATCTGCACTCTCATTGCTGAAAAACATACAAACCACTTGTTTTGGAGTGCCTCACGCTGTGGCTCAACTTGCCATGGAAAATAATCTGTAAACAGGACCTATCCATAGTAGCCAAACAAGAGAAGCAACTGACTATTTGCATTTAAATGTGTGGAGAGAGCAGGAAGGAGAGTGGCCCAAGACCTTAAGCTGAGATTTGAAAATAAAAATGGTCAGGGCCGTGTCAAAATAATACAGTGGAATATTTCCTTATTTCCTTATTTATTGTAGTTGAGTCCTGACCGGTCAACTGGTGAAGTGTGAAATGAGAAAAAGCAACCACAAAAGAATCATAAAACAAGCATATATACTACTCTGCATTTAGATATACTTAGGACAGCCAGAGCTATAATGTTTCCTTCATTCTTTAATGTATTTCCTTTGCCTTTTATACCGCCGCATTGAAATGCTATCCTACTCAATCAGTTTGTTACGCTGCAATAATTACATTTACATTTACAGTATTTAGCTGGCACTCTTATCTTGCTTTACTTACAATGCAGCAGAGTGCAAAAGAAGAATACACTTAAAGCCATTTAATATACACAATAGCACTCGGTAATAAGCAGTTACTGATGCAGCAGCTCCACTTATAATTGAGAAGAGGTGGGAAGCACTTTTAAATCCAAGAAAAGAACGGACAAAGCTTTCACATGATACATTATAATTAACAGTGTAATTAGAAAAAAAAACAAACTTTACTGCTGATTTCAAATACTGATGTCTAAGCTCTGACACTGCAAAACTGTATGTTTTACAGATATTTCCTGTAACTACATGAAGATAATGCCATTATGTCAGTGTTGGAAATCCGTGTAAAAAAGTTTAAAAAAGTATGCGAACCCTTTGGAATTACCTGGATTTCTGCATAAATTTGTTATAAAATGTGATCTGATGTTCATTGAAGTCACAACAATAAATAAACACAATCTGCTTAATCTAATATTTTATGGCCAATTTATGCAGAACTCCAGGTAACTCCAAAGGGGTCACATAGTTTTTCCTGCGACTGTATTTATTATGGGTTTTCATTAGAGCTGAAAGGATGCAAGCTGTTTGTTTTTTGTCCTTTTCCTGTTATTCTAAATCGAATATATTTGGTGTTTCTTCCTTTTTGGACAGTTAATAGTATTGTTAGATAAGAAATGAAGAGAGAGAGTGAGGGGTATGATATACAAAAAAAGGACATCCTTCAAAACATACGATTTTAAGACATCCCATTAAACTGTGGTAACATTTGATTGGCATTAGCAATTGTTTCTGACATGACTTATTTACTGGAAAAAAGACCTATAGATTAAATGCAAGTGAAAGTAACTGTTATTTGCAGCTTTAGATTTATTCATCACTAAGCTAATGTGGTCACTGGAAATCAATAGTGTGAAGTGTGCAGCTGCTGTGGGGTACACAACAGAGCACTCATCACACCTGGTGTCAGGTTTACTCCCCTGGAGAAAGTTTAATTCAAATACTGAGAGGGGAAAGAGAGAGAGAGAGCAACATAGTCAGGGTGATATAACAGGGAAGGAGGGCTGATTAGTGTCCCCTGCATTTGGGGGATCCAGCGCCAAGGCATAAGGTCTGCAGCAGGTCAAGCCCTGTGAGCGGGGAACAGCAGACTCGTAGCACAGCTGGTCTGGCAGGACAGCTGGTTTCAGACAAAGCTCAGAGACATTTGGGGAAAAGTAGAAAGCAGTCAGCAGTCTGGTACAGAGGCGGATGAATAAGCAGTCTGTGTCTAGCATACATAAGTCATCCAGTTTGTGCTGCAGTACATATGAGTAGATACTGGATTGTTCAAAATGTGTCTTCATACTATAAAACAACTAGTTTGTCTTCATGACCGTTGAACAAGCTCCAGCAGTTTTGAATGAACTTAATCCATCACACTATGTTTTGAGGTGAAATTTCAATCAAATGCTCAGCAGCTGTATCCAGAACTACCAAGAGAACAATTAACTGCCTTGTTTTAGCACTGACAGGTCTGACATGCAGTCAGTTCAGGACTAGTTGACACTTCTGTTGAATAATTTCACATTTTCTGCCAGAAGAATTTGACCTGTAGGAGTTCTGTTTTTCATTACAGATACACATTTGACATTGAAACAACTACTCAAAACAAAATCCCCAACTGTGTAAATCCACAGACCGTTTGCTGTCAGTATAGAGATGAAAAGATTGCCAGTCTACAAGTAATGTACCCCATACAGACAAGACCACTAGAAAAGATAACCTTTAACTAAAGCCTAATGTTTGGAAAAAAAACACTTAAATGCTAATTGAAATCTAAGTCAACTAAGAATGACTAATTTTTATATTATTGTGTTTTTCATTCATACCAGGTGATTCAAACATTCAGTGCAAAAGACCAGGATCTACCAACTGCTGGACAACAGTTCTCCTTCAAATCACCAAGGGAAGATATAAAAAACAAGAATTTCACCATCCGGGACTTTGGAAGTGAGTGTTCCTGTATTTTGACAACACCTATTCTTGGTGACATGGCAAATCAGTACAGCTGACTGATTTTTGACAATTTAGCCTGAGGAGATATCTCCTAGTAACACACACTGTCACAATTTATGCAGCTTCATCTTTTAAACCATGGAAACCACTTCACTCTCAACATCGAAAACCCTGCATGCTTAAAACCCAGCAATATAAATGATAAAGAAATGGTGCCTGCAATCAATAAGAGTGCAATCAATAAGAGCATATGAGAGGAGGCAGATTAATTGGTCTTTATAAAAGTATTAATTTGCAAGATCACACAAACAGCTCTAAAATATTTGTAAATGATGTTGAAAGTGTCCTTGATAGAGGAAAGAAAATCAACTTATAGTATATTAACAACAGTTTAATTTGGGGGCAAATAATCCAATTGGAATTAGGACAACCACCCTCTCAAGATAAATTGTTACTAGTTGAAATTCCTGTTGGCAAAAGCTTATATGAGCAACATGTCTCGGTGCTAAAAATAACTTCAACACATGCAGTCAGACGTCTCACGATAAGGTCATATATGACACTGCGGTGTGCACTGACCAAACCCTTTGAAGTCCAACCAGAAAAATGAGTAATGAAAAGTGGGACAAGGCAGGATGGGGACACAGAAACGAATGAATTCACCATCCTTGACAGGCCCAGGTCTGAACCTCTGATGCAGTTTTACCTTTTGGACACACTGTCTTGCAGTTTCCTGACTGCCAGAGGCCCTGCATGCACACTCTCCAGATACAGAGTGAGATCTGATAGGCAGGGACAGAAAATACAAACACCATGGGCACTGCGAACAGGTTCAGCAAGAGAGAGAGAGAGGGAGCCTAAACAAAATCACAGTTGTGCACAACATGCAAGGTGTGCTAAAATGCCTGACCTCCTGTCAAGAAAAAGTGCCAGGCTTTGTCAGTGGAACAAACCTGGCTTGACAGGGGTCAGACAGTCTAGCTGTAGCCGACAGAACCAGGCAGGTCCAACCTGACACATTCCCTCTCCCTCGTATACATTGTCGTCCTCTATTCCACTCGCCATCCTTGCACCTCCGGCTGTCTTCCCAAGTTGTTCCCTTTGTTTGCTCTTATGTATCTTTTTTATCTATTATCTCTCATTGCTAATCTGTTGTTTCTCTTGAGTGATACTGCCTGCACAAAGAGATAACAAAATAACAACACATCCCAATTGTTCTCACATTGCATGTACACAGAAAATGCTTTGCAGTCTTTCATGGAATGATGTACTGGGTGGGGTTAGGCTCTATCAGCTATTAAAGTAAGCAGTGTAAAATGGCGAGAGCTTTGATAAGACAACTCTTTGATACATTGCTGTTTTTCTTCCCATTCAGAAAGGATTTGATATCAAACATAAAAAGTTATCAGACTTTGAAAAAATGTTGAATTTATCTTCTCATACTTGGACCTCCAGACTTGAAGCTCAGAGGCCTGAGGCCTGATTGATGTGCAGTTCTACACGCTGGAACATTTTCTTTTGCTTTGGCCAGAACACTGTCTAACCTGTATAGTTCAAGGAATAAGCACTACTTCAGACCTTTCCTTACACATTTGGAAGATTCTTTTAATCAGAGGCCACGCAACCTTTCAGAAAAATCAATCAGATCAGATTGCTTTTTGTTTATTTATTTTTTGTTATTTATATTTCCAAATGTCTCCTTTTTCCCACCTTCTTCTAGACAACACAGCTGGAATTGTGACAAAGCGGAGTGGCTTTAGACGGCGTTTACAGGAGATCTACTTTCTTCCTGTGGTAATTGACGATAATGGCTACCCACCCAAGAGCAGCACGGGCACCTTGACCATCCGTGTATGTGGCTGCGAATCAGATGGTTCCCTGCTAACTTGCAGCGCAGAAGCCATCTTTCTTCCAGTGGGTCTCAGCACAGGAGCTCTGATTGCCATCCTCCTATGTATCATCATCTTGTTAGGTGAGATCTGTTGTCTTCTGGCTTGTAAACATTCTTCATTTTAACACAGTGTCATTGATAATCCTAGAGCAAACAGGGAATTGTTTTACGCATTGCCGTAGTGCTAATGCCTCGATCTCGATCTCATAAGGTAACCTCACACTTTGGCAGCTGGAAAGATGAGTGTTTGGATTTTTAAGAGTTTAAATAGATCTTTTTTTTTTTTTTTTTTTAGCAAAAAACAGTATTAGTATTATTATTTATCTCTTGATGCTGTGCACTCTTATGACCTAAATCTATTACTTGGTATTGGTAGCAAACATGACAACAGTTTTACCATTGTCGCCAGACAGACTATGATTTACATTGCTTACAGAAATTACTGTAAGACTGAGCTCAACAGCTGAAATATAAATATGAATCTAAATCAGATCTATTTTTTTTCTTGCCATTTTTGACAACACCTGACTCTAAACATGCTGAGCTGCCCATCAGACTTTGTCTGGCATCTCTCCAGGACCGTCCACAGTTAATTATGAAACCCATATGAATTTGGTCATTCAATGAGACGTTAAAGATTGGAGGGCGGAACGCTTGGCTCTATAAACTCAATCCAATCTTGGTGCGCTGTGGATGCCTCCCAGGCTAAAGCTTTTACGTTTCACACAAGGTCATGGTTGTAAAACTCCTCCTTAATTCTCTGCTATTAATGTCCTAGCTCATCTACATAGCATGAAGGAAGTAAATGTAAGTTTATGGGATCATTTTCTGAATTATAAATATGGGATGGTCGGTTGTTAAAGAACTTTCGATTTAAGTCAAGGGTAGCCATGACCTTTGAAATGAGCTGTATTTACATTTCTCTATCTCGGTCTAATATATTGTCCAACAAAGAATCCACTGTTAAATAACTATGACTCATTATAAATCATAAAGTTTCATTGTTTTATATGTGAGGGAACATAAAAGCACATGGTCAAATTTAGTGGTGTGCTATAGAGCTGTTGGTGTGTTCACTTCATCCGAGAAGAATGTCTTCAAAGCTTCAAGTCGACTCGCCCCCAAGCCTGAAGCTGATGCCAAACTGTCATGCTGTCCTTGAAAAGAAAAGTGGCAGAAAAAATCAGAACTCACACTGAGAACATTTCCATAGAGCCACTTACTTCCTGTGCAGGATTTGTCAGGATGACCTAGTTGTCCCATGAGAAGAAATGATGAGGTATATTAAACAAACCAGCACAGAGACTTTCATCTACATTGCTGTTTCTCCCAACCTGATGTGTATTGGCTGTGCCCATGTGACAAGCTCTGTTCAACCAGTGTGTCCTATAATAACAGGCTGTTGTTGAAGTCTATGTAGCTGCCACTGGGGGGAGCTGGCACACTATTCACAGGTTGATAAAATCGCTTGGGAGTAAAGGGAGGTAGAAAGGAAGTGAGATATAGAAAGGTTGAAAGCAAGAGACCTACTTAAAGCTTTTTTTATATATTTATTGGACTTTTCCACGTGAATTATTTGAGTTTTATCCTGGCTATAGCTCTTCCTCCTATACAGACCTGTATATTAAAAAGCCAATGGAAATTTACTGCATTTTTCACTGAGGAGACAGAGAGAGGGACACAGAGGGAGACAGATTGCACAGACAGGAGAAAGGGAGAGAAGGAAATGTATTGTAACATTTTTTGCTGAAAATCATACAGCAGTACTACAGTTTCTTAAATGTGCAGAAACTCAATCAACCAAAATTGCTGAGTGCGTAAACCATTGCTCACCTGTACCCAACATTGTTTATAGTTCTGTTAGTATGTAAGTATGTAATGATACAAAAGCCACAAAAACAATTACATTCCCAGCAGGCATTGAGTTGCAGGTCAAAAAACATTTGGACATTTAGATTGAATTTGGATAAAACTGCGATTTACATGGCTAGGTTACATATAGCCAGTTACAATGGGATTTCATTTACAGTATCTCAGTGTGAAGCACGTATAAACTACATAATTTAAATGCTGCTGAATAGTAGGTTACGCCTACATATAAACCAAATATCTAAAATACTGACACCCAGAGCTGTAATTTCTAAACAAGGTTAAGAGTCCATGCTAGCAGCTCTGCGAGTTTGTAACCACAGTGGTGCTTTGAGCTTAAAGGGATATTTCGCCACTGGAAAGATTGTTTTATTTATAAAACTATGCAGTAGAAAGACACACATTTTAGCTAAATAACCTACAACAACCAGAATACGCTGGCAACATTGCCTTCCAAGGCCACTCCCACTCCCAAACTTCACCACCTCCGCTGGGTCACAAACTGGGGTAGTGTATGTGCCAAGCCTCATAAAAAAACATGTTTTCACACTGTAACACTGTCGCCATTGCACTTGCTCTTTTCTAAAATGTTCTTTTTGCCCTTTTGGCATTGGTTGTTTTTTTTTTTCCATATTCTTTTTGGGATTACAAAGTATGTCTCAAGCACTTCACTGTCCATATGTAACCTTAAGCTTTGATGTATCACACATCGACCTCACTCTGTGCCGCTATCCTCACCGGCTGCAGATGCTTGACTGTTTGCTGTGGCGGCCTTGTCCTCCTCCATATGCTGTAATTCCTCCATGCTGTATTCTGTCTCATACAAGTAGCCCTGAATGTCTGATTACAGCATTACACTATTAAAATATTTTTTTTCCATATCTACAAGAACATTGCCTTCTTCCATGGTCTTCAAGTGGTTGTTCTAGCATGTTGATTTTGGACAGTATGTTTTAATTCCGGACACAAAATATGCAAAAGTGTAAGCTGTAGTTTGAACAACAGCTCTAGGGCAAATAAAATGGCAAATACATGGGGAGCTTTGGGTGCAGGCAACATAGAGGGAAATTCATTGTTCAGTGGTCTAACATGTAGCTCTCTTTCTTTGTTCCCCCAGTTATTGTGGTCCTCTATGTGGGCTTGAGGCGGCAGAAGAAAAAGGAAACCCTCATGTCATCCAAAGAGGACATCCGGGATAATGTGATCCACTATGATGATGAAGGAGGGGGGGAGGAGGACACGCACGCATTTGACATGGGAACCCTTCGTAACCCCAAGGTTGTCAAAGAGAACCTGTACCGCAGGGACGTCAAACCTGAGATGAAGAGAGGTGCCAGGGTGCCTGTCTCTCAGGACAGCGCCGACATCCGTGATTTTATTATCCAGCGTCTGAAAGAGCATGACACGGACAACTCAGCCCCACCCTATGACTCCCTGGCCACGTATGCTTACGAGGGCAATGGCTCTGTGGCTGAGTCACTCAGCTCTATCGAGTCCCTTGCTATAGACCTCGAGGAGGACTATGATTACCTCAGTGACTGGGGGCCCCGCTTTAAGACACTGGCAGGGATATTTGGGGAGCAGTCAGAAACTCAGTCAGACTCCACCATCACGGAGAACACACATTGATGTTATTCACAGACTCGAAAAGCAAATATGTAACAATGTTCTTTTGGTTGGTGACACACAATATTTTACCATTGTTTTCCTCCTATGTCATCATTTTTCATCTTTTTCCAGCTCATGTTTTCTATTTTATCTGGTACTTTACCATGCTCTGTCCCAAAATTGTAAAAAAAAAAAGAAAAAAGAAAAAAAGAGGGAACATATTGTAACATGATTAGATGAACAAAGGAGCCATTCAATTATCTTTCAATTGAATATTGCTTCTTGTCTTACAGTTTGCTTCCTCTTGGGGAATACACATAGACATGGAAATGTTTTCCATTTCCTAGAACATCTTTAAAAGTGCCTCAATATAATTGTTCTTCACTTGCTATTTCATGCCACATATCCAGTGTTGTTCCTTAGGACCCCATAGTTTAAGCTGATTCAGTCAGCATACTGTGCTCTGACTGGCTGAGGCATCTACAAAGACCAATGTTAACTCTGTGGGGACAATGAAGTGGCCCGAGTTTGGCCAAAGATATTTTGAATGTTATTTATTGTTCTATTTATTTATTGGCTGATTGAGTTTGATTAGATTTTTGTGTATTTATCTATTTATCTCTCAGTCATCAATCTGTATTTTTTATTTTTGGAGACACTCGAGGAATTTTGTAATTAATGAAGGCCCACATGAAAATGTATGTTTCTGTTAGGTGGGTCCTGTGAATAGACTTGTACTAGAGTTGTAAAATAAATTAGGGCTAAATATTGCAGTTCAGTCATGTAATAAACACAGTTTTCTTAAATAAACCACACTTGGAGAAAATCCCTTTCTGCATTTATTTATTCGGCTCACATTACTTCTGATCTATTAATATTTAAAGGTTCCATATTATGCTCATTTTAACGTTCATACATTTATTTTGGACATCTACTAGAAAATGCTTTTTTCAAAAAACACATTATTTTTCTAAAACTGTCCATTGCTTCAGCACCTCACTTCACCCTCTGTCTGAACAGTAAATTTTAGCTCTTTTCTCTATAAGGCCCCCCTTTCTAAAAGCCCACTTTTTTCTGATTAGCTAACTTCTGGAAGCCTGCCAAGGTGCAGGAACTAGCTGGCATAGCACTGAATCGAAGCGCGGAGTCTGACTATGCAAGACTAGGCCTCACAAATTACAGTACAACAACACAACTTTATACTGTTATTCACTGATTTTGGTGAAACTGGATCATATTTTATGGAGAAAATATTTATTTATATAAATATTTATTTATATTACAAGGACAACCTTCCTGGAAGAGAGGAATTACTTTACAGCTAATTGGATTTCTTCATACAAATCAACAAAAAAAAGCTTTCAAAGGATGTGTTTCCAATTTCGCTGAACATCCCCATGCTGAGGAAAGGCAGTCATGATGCAAGAATTTCAAATCAAATAGAGGCTTCATTATGGTATGAAATGGTCCTATACCCTCAATTATTGAATAGTGGCTCATACCTTGCTGTGGTCTGGTGACGACATAATGGAAGGTCTGGATGAAAGCCAAAGCATTCAGTAACATACAATGCAGAGCCTATAGGTGTGAAGTGATTCCTCTTTCTGTCTTTCTATCACATCCAACCCATATGCCTCAAGGCTGAGCTTCAGTAAATGTGTGGTCATGTCTTTCCATGGGCATTATGCAATCTATGCTCGCTGCAGGCAGCAGGAATCTCACACATTTACCACTCTTAGTTATGGTGGTCTGTAACTGATACAACCAATGTGGCCACATTTTCAAAAAAAGGGATGAGAGGTCAAAAACATTTAGGAAAGAGGAGAAGAACACCACTTTAAAGAGGTCATATGCTTTTTGGCTGTTTCCCTTTCCTCTATTGTGTTTTATATCTTTTTTGGGCATGTAATAGGTTTGCAATGTGAAAAAGCACAATGTCCATCCCAAAGGGAGTTACCACCTCCTACAGAAAACACCTGAAAAGCTCTTGATCTGCCTGAAAACAGCTCGATTGTAGTCCAGACTTTCTTTCCATAACCTTTCTGCACCACTATTTAACATGAGTCTTGATGCTCGCTTAGGGGCTAGTGTGGCACTCCCTCAAAAACACTGGTGGAGAAACACATTGAGCTGCAGCACACACATAGAGACAGTGCAAAGTTAAAATGTACATGTGAAAGATCAAGTTACGGTTACCAGATTGTCAGGGCCCGCCCTACTTGGCTTCTGATTGGCTAGTAGTCCTTAACTAGGTACTGCCCATGTGCAGTTCCCAACAACGATCCAACAGAAGTGAGATGCTTCATTTTGTAGCTAAAACGTTACAGCTAGAGTGTTCAACACAGGGTTAAAACTGGTGCTACAGCAATGGGTGGTGTGAAAATTATAGGGTGTTTTTTGAAAATAGAACCATGTAAACACATTGTGGTACAACCCTTAAATAAAACCATGAACCTGAAAATAAAGGTAATATAACCACTGATTCATTCAAGGGGGCACACACAAGTTTAAATTTTACACAAATTCAGTTAGCCAAAACAACCACACTGGGCACTGTAGTTTTTACCTGACAAACAGAATAAGGGGTGTACAGGAAGTCAGGAAATTAGCAGGGGTGCACCAGTTGACTGGAATTACAGCTCTTTGAAGGGAGCCGGAGCTCTGTTTCTTTCCAAGAGCTTTATTTAGTACCACTTCTGCTGGTCACTGCCCAAGTTGCATTTTTATTTGTTGCAAGAAATAAATATGCAAGATTCTTCAACTACAATACATTAAAATGTTCTGTAACATTTATGGTTAAAAAGTGTGGTATGTCAAGAATAACTATCCTAGTATAACAAAATACTGAAACTCCTCGGACAGGCCTTTTATTAAGTGTATGGTGACACTTTAATGCATGCAGCAATTGGGTCAACAGTGCTGGCTTTTGGGCAGCCACTGTAACTTGCCACGTAGGCTACAACATAGGCAAGGCAGTGCCGGAACAGCTGTGATGCTGTCACTATCAAAAGCACGAGACTTACATTCAACAAATTACACTAAGAAGACACAGTTTCGTATCAGACCTCACATGGTCACACTAATATGTAGTAGGAACAGTACTTTAATAAAACATTTGTTCAAAGAGGCACCACCCAGTTTATGAAAAACAGGGAAAACACTCCTCCAGTTTAACCATAGGCCTATAGGTCAACACTGTGGTCATTTTGTGGTACTTAGTAGTTTATTATTACTCATTTAACTAATGCGACCTGCAATTTTTGTGCTGAAATGACCAGTAAATTAATGGCTTCAAGGATCAACATAAAATGACATGCTCCTGCTTTTCCAGTGTGAGGATTTGTAGTTCTTCTCTATCTCATATTTTATTTTCATTATAAGCTGAATTGCTTTGGATTTTCAGTCATGCCAGCGACTTATCCTGTGAGATATCAACATCTACCAGATTAACTGGCACCAAATTTGGTACAGAAAAGGTTTCCAGATGATTAATCCAAATGGCTTTGGAAATCTGCTGAAATAACTTTTCCTCTAACACTACCATTGTGTTGACATTTGTGGTTTTGAGCGAAATGTCTAGACACCTATTTCATGGATTGCTATGAAACTTGCTTAGATGCATGTCTTCCTTGGGATGAATTGTAATCCCTTCAGTGATTCCCTCCCTTTTCATCTGACTCATCAGGTCACAATTTAACCTTTTTCAGTACTTCATGACCAAATACCTGCAAAACACGGTGGCATCCCCATAAACCTTAGTTCTACTTTGTCTTTAGTGCTAATTAGAAATGTTAACATGCTACCAAGTTTCACTGTGAATGTGAACATAGTAAACAATTATGCCTGCTTGTGCTTCAGTGTGAGCTTATTAGCATACCAAAGTTAACATTTAGCTTCATCACAGCCTCACAGCTGCTGGCATGCGTGTAAACTCTTAGTATTACATTACCTGTTGCTCAGACAATTGCAGTCAAGCTATTGCAAGACAGCACTGTATGCTGTGGACTTGTGGGATTTAATGTTGTCAAAACAATAAATCGATAAATTAAAAAAAAAATAGCGAAATTAATCAATAATGACAATAATCGTTAGTTTCATCCCTATGTGAGTGGTCAGTTTGGTGAACTTGATCTTTGAACTGATACGGCAGGCAGTTGTGATCATCAAACACTATATCTGAAAAATGGCTCTATCTAAAGGCCCTGCCGTTGCTTGGCCTTTTCCAAAACACACCATTTCCACACCACTTATGACTCACCCTGTCTAGTGGCACTAGGCAGTGTGGACAGACCAAATAGAGACATCAGCACTAAGAGGAAGGAGTGGTGGGTGTGGGAGTCAGGGAGCCGCTATCCTATGCATAAACATGAGAGAACTGGCACAATCTATGCAGTAGCTCAGGGGAGAGCAACAATTACCACAAGCCAAAGCAAAAAGAAGTGATGGCATTGATACTGTTTATGTTGGATCAGGTTCAACCCTCTGTGCCCAAGTGAACAGCACTGTCCAGTGTCATTGTTCAGTCTCCTCTCCAGCCGTTTACTGCCAGTACTCCACCATGAGTAGAGTGACTCCATAAAATCAAAACGTCCTCTTCCTTGCAAGTCACTTATCAATGGTTTCTTCACAATAACAAGCTTTATGTGTGGAAATATGTGGCAAGCATTTGACTTTGTAATGTAGGGAAACATTTACTGGGCTTTCAAATTATGGGAACATTGTTTGGATGTGAACCAGGGTGTTTACAACATTCAATTTCTGAGTCATATGAGTCTCTGCAAGCATAGCTGTCAGGATTCAACAAAGACGGGTTGTCACATCGCCTTTTGAATAAACTCTTCTATTGTTGTAGGCACTGAACAATTTGCTTAGACTGAAATAAATGAATACACAGCAGCACCAAGACCACTCTCTGTTATTACTTTTCAGTTTTCTATGGAAACATGCCTCAGTTTCTAATGAACCCCTGAATTGCTCACTGCTGTGGTTAGGGATTATAGGGCTGATACATATGGCTGCTTTAATTAATACCAGTCACTTTGTATTATTCTGCATCTAAGGGTATTTTCTCAAAGTGTTTATGCATATGGAAATTAAGCTGTCACCACTGCTGCAGAGTGCTCTCTAAGCTGACAGGTTTGCTTTACAGGAATATGCTGATCTTAGTGTGCATGTATTTGTGGGCACTAACCTTTGTAATACTTTTAATCACGCAGCTGTAACTAACCTTGAGACAGTGGTATGTAAGTAAACACAGCAGTGATTATTACACTCTAAGAACATGTTTACTGAGTGTTGAGCAATAATTAAGACATTAACTGATGGAGAAACAACAACAGTTGTTTGCATGGAATATTTACATTGAGTTTTCAGGTTATTAGGTACACCTACTGTAGCTAATGTAAGCTCAATGCAATTCAATAGAAAAGTCCTGCAAGGTAAGGGTTACTTAATATATCTCTGTGAAGCTTAAAATGTTGACTTTTTGTTGACATTCTCAGAGTTGTTGACTGATGGGGTCAATTTGAAGGCCACAGTCTGTGTCTGATTGTATTGTACTGTACTGGTGTCAAATCCCATTTAAGTCAAGAGGGGTGAACATAATAACTGATCGTGCACCAACAATGACACTTTCAAGGCTAGGTGCATGTACAGCTCATTTACTTGAAAATCACATAAGAAGTCTCAGCTTCCAAACACAACCCTATCTCTGGTATTACACTGGAGACATGGTTAAAAAGAACATGGTGAAAAAGTCAGCCAGTGAATAAAAAGCATTGTATTTTTCCTTTGAAGGTATTACATAAAAATTAAGCCGCAAAGTAACTTTTTAAATCCATCCACAAATTTCTGAAGCATGTGTGAAAAATTTTCAAATCCTTCTCCCATATAGTGTCTTTTTTTTCTACTCCTCGCTGTTCTCCAGCAGCACTGTGATCCCTAACATGTCAAAAAACTCACTGCATTGCATTCATTTTTTCTACTCAGCAGAAATGGCAAAACTGCCAGGAAACAAATACACAACGCTGACATTCAAACTTCAGAGCAAAACTAAGTAATTCAACACTTACCGTGTATCTCTAGTCTTGGGAGGTAGTAGATAGTTTAATCCATTAGGTAGATTAGTTAGCAGTGTTACACAACATTTAGTAGTGGTACCTCCACTTTATTGCTTACTTAGCCTTACTTACTAAGCACATCAGATAATGTAAAGCTGTTTGTCAATAATAGTATGTATAATACTGCAAAAAGACAAGAGGAGTACTTAGTAAGAAGAACCATGCAGTACAATAAAGATGGCATGTTTAGATGGCAAGATGGCAAGTTTATTTGTACTGGAGCTGTTAGATGCAGAGGCAAGAAAAAGCAATCTGAAATGAAAGAAGGCTAGAAATGTAGATTAAAGATCACTCCTCAATGACTCTGTTGTCATGACTCAATGACTACTGCTTCAGGTGATAAATGCATTAAACATTCAATGTCACAATAACTTAGCATGCAGCTTGTACCATATTCCAGTGACACACAATATTAATGTAAACTTAAAGAAAAGAATTTCTACTGCAGGTTAATATGATATACAATTCAATCTAAAAATATTGAATATTTCCAGTAATGTGTGCTTCTTGCCTCACCTCACAAACAATTCTCTTACCTTTTCAATCATGCATGGCTATGTATTAAATGTATGACATCAACACTGTTTTCTCAAAAAGCAATGTGTTAATAAAATAGCCAATAATTGTTAAGGGTTTGACAGGGTGCCGTTAAATCTGATTGCAGATCCATTAATTCTTACAAATGACTAATGGCAAACTGATATAGATGCCATCTGTATGTTGTTCATTCTACTTAGATTAGAAAAAAGAAGTTCCTGTGTTGTAAAAAACACACTGTTTTTGCACTTGCACTTTAATCCCCTGCTACATAAAAAAAATGTTTACATGGAAAACAACACCCGAAAGATACTCTTACAATATTACTTTCTCTCATATTCTTAACTGTAATTGTAACACCAGAAATTCCCACACAGTTGTCTTTTAGACACCATGGTCTTTGCCAGTTCATTAACTAAGGAGAAACAGCTTCTCTGTTCACCATTGAATGAGTTACTGGCCATATGCTCTGTGCTCTGTTCAGACTTAACATGTAGAGTACACATGGCTTGAACTCATTTCTCTTACTCATCCAATCGGCTGCTTGTGCGCTTTACTAACAACAACAGACACAGACCATTTCCTACACAGTAACTGTCCCAAGGGGCTGTGTGTGTGCTATTTTTAAAACCAATACAAAACAGGTTGAGCTTCCTGGCGAGGTACAAACGTGCATGCTATTACAAAGCCAGTGATGGGTCTTATTTAAAGAAATATTGGTCAGGGATGCTGTGTCAGTAGTCATCCTGTTCTTAGGCTTCTTTCAATATCTGTATGAATATATGATCCCCTTTGGACTTAATCATTTAGCTAGATGGAGTCTACATCTCCCTGAAATGTCTTGATAAAGTATAGGATTAAGCTGTAGGATGTACACATTTAGCATGCATGAAGCAGTTTATTCCATTTTTTTTTTGTCTAGTCTGTTCTAGACTATTCTGACTCATGGGACACCTTATTCTATTGCAGTAGTGCTTCTGGTACTATATATATATATATATATATATATATATATATATATTAGTGGTGGGCCGTTATAGGCGTTAACGTGCTGCGTTAACGTGAGACTCTTATCGGGCGATAAAAAAAATATCGCCGTTA
>JAPMOB010213187.1:8338-23891 GCA_029875015.1 Lepomis gibbosus | reverse complement strand
CAGGCGCTGAGAACAGTGTAAGCACAATCTCACGCACAAAAATACGCCCGTTTCTACGCAAGAATGATAAATGAGGGCCAATGAGCATCAGCGAGTAGGTTTCTGTGGAATGAAAGCACTTGTAAAAAAACAAAAAAGAAGAAGGGTACAGCAAAAAACCAGCGAAAGAAAGTGTGGCAGCTAATAGTGGACCGACTGAATGTGTGAGAAGCTAAAAATATCACAGCTTTCAACTGAAACTGTCATAATTATAATGTTATATTGTGCCTTAAAAGTGAGCACCGGACGTTATATGTCACTCAAGAAACTCATTTTATAATACTCTCAAATTATAGTCCCACTTCAACAATGAGTTTATTCATGAAACAACAGGGAGAGGACAGCACAATGTTTTTCTCTCCCTGGGATCATCTGCTGCGTGTTTGGGAGAGAAAACAATGATTACCGTAATACATTGTGTTACAGTTAGGCTTATAGTGTACTTTGCAAAAATCACTTTTCTTTGTAGTTGCTTGATTTCCAATTTCCTCAGTGCTTTTTTTTAGCTCCATATCTAAGTCTAAGTCCTGTTTTTTATTTTGTTAATTTTTTCAAGTGTTTTCAACCCACTTGAAAAAACATAACACATAACAGCACAGCAGTCTGTGTTCACCTGTGGATGTGCTTATACTTACTACATTGGCAGACTGGCTGTCAGATTGTAGGACTACAGCCTCAGGGTCAAGTTACAGATATCATACAGTATTTTCTATGAGCACCACAACACTGACTTTTTATCTATTATCCATATTGACTAAACAAGTAGACCATTTTCACACAAAACTGACAGACCTCTCTGCCAAGCGAATGTGTTGATACAGAGTTGTATTTACGTCCCAATCCGCTCAACTAGGTATTAATACTAGATTTAGATAAAAGGCAGTACAAGACTGGACATAATGATAATGCAGGAGCCACTTTAAGGCCTTTATCATTTCAGTCTTAAATGTAATTGTGATTATGTGCAATTCATGAAATTACCACAAGTACTTGCTACATAGTGAACCTGGGGCCTTCAGGTCTGGGGGCACAGATGGTAATTATGTCTTAGGTGAAAGCGCTTGTCTCGTTAAATTTTGCTTCAGGACTGGGACCATTATTCTGTGTGTCTGGTACCGGACGGCCATAACGGGAAGAAGAGTTGTGGGTACTACACTTATTTGCTTTTTTTCAGAGAGCTAGATGAGAAGATTGAAACAGTCTGTACTTTGTTATATCAGCATTCTCCTGTAACAACTGAGTGACTGAAATGTCTGGGTTCCATCAGATTCAGATCCAGGATCAGTGCTACCATGTAATGGAGTAAAAAAAAAACTTTCCTGTTGGCTTCCTCCAGACACGACGCCGTTTGGTCACATGTTCATTATCAGTGAAATGGAACCCCAGTTGTTTTTCTATGAGCTAAGCATAAATGGCTCTCAGAATCAGGCAAAGACAGATGGGAGTGGGCAGCTTGTAGTCAGAGGGACACGGATAATATGTAAAAATCTTGGACATGAAGACATTTTAGATTGTTGATGTGGTTCAGTTCCAGTGCTGTGATTAAACCACATCACAAAGTGCTTCTGAATCTCCCGTGTAAGTTTCTGTCCCTGCCTCCAACGGAGACTCAGAACAGTGTGTTTGAACAGTGTTCTGAGCCTTAAAAGCCCGAGTTAAAATGCTGCTCCCTGACAGAAGTTTGTGACAGATCTGACACGTAAAAAAAAACAGACATGAGTGAGAGAATGGGAGCACCTTGGTGGTGGGAAGCATGACGAATCTCAGAGCCAGCTTGTCTCGGCATATGCAACATTAAATAATGCACCATTCCAGATGGTTAACCTTCAAAACCCCCCGACTGCCTTTGGCTCCATATTCACAGCACGCCAGAAAAGCCTCTGGCGGAGAACACAAGGACTCATCCCAGGCTGCGATGACTGACTTGAAACAACAGCGATCACTGCTGCTGTCTGTGAGCCCTGCAGACGCTCTCATCACGCTGCAGTTTGAAAGATGAACTTTTCACTGAACATGTACTAGTCCTCACAGCAGGCATTTGAGAATCATGAAGGTAAGATAACAGAGCACAGGAGCAATTATTATTATTACCAGCAGATTGTGAGCTGGTAAAATGTGCTTTCACTAAAATGCCGCCATCTGCCACTAAATCTGATCAATATGAGGGAGACGTTTGTTCTTTAACGATGTCCAGTCTCCTCTGCTTCAGTTAATGACTTCCTACGTTTCCCAAAATAATTTTCTTCTGGCCTATCCACCTTCATTAGAGAGTTGATATTAAAGAGGCAGACAAGAAATGTCTCCAAGTTGAATCCAACTTTGGATGTTGCATCTTACTGACACCCTAACTTTCAATGACACAAACATGCCGCTCTAAAACTATTCTTGTAAAGAAGAAAGCATCTATTATTGTAATTGCAAAAGATTTCCAGATCAAATCACTCTGCATTTATTTGGGAATTGTGTTTTACAGGCACGAGTCACGCATTTGTGGATTTTGTGTGGCACGGCAGAAGAGTCTCAAAAAAATACGTGGCTATCCACAAATATATCTCCATTGAAAATGGCTTAGTTCACGTACAAATGATGACATAGGAGTTGGGAATTAGAGGCGCTGATGCAGATTTGTGGATACATCACTTTACATTTCTTTGTGTATTTTACAAGTTAAGTATCTTGAGATTTGTTTGTGGATACTTACGAGACAGTTCTAATCTCATAGGCCAAGCGACCGGCCCACACCGAGCAATGCACTCCGAACCGCCACGCCCCAAACGTACACACCCCGAACAAACAATGCACTCGTATTACAAATGGATCAACAGATTAAGTGTAATTTAAAAGGGCGCTTGTTTTGATTTTGCAGCCTGGAAAAATACCATTTGAGTCTCACTGCTCTCAGTCAACTATTTTCAGTAAACAACCACCAAAAAACCCCACTGTACACCACCCTCACACCCTCAAACAGCAGACAGATAAAGATTACAACTAGCTAGTAAACATAGTGGAGCTGATTTGGCAAAAGACCAAGGGAGAAAATAAGTGGCCTGAAACACGACTGCAAATGAATGAGAATATTGCTCCAAGGCGATAATATGCCGATGTTGGGTTTACAGCTTGTTGGATATAACTTTAAAATAAAATAAACCAACAAATATATTCTAACATATTATTCTAATTTGCTTAATAAAGCTAAAATGATAATAAACAGGTTTTAAATTTGAGTTAATATGGTTCAAATGGTCAGCTGGGATAGACTCCAGCCCCCCCGCGACCCTGCACGCAGGATAAGCGGTTGACGATGGATGGATGGATGGATGGATGGATGGATGGATGGATGGATGGATGGATGGATGGATGGATGGATGGATGGATGGATGGGTCAAACGCAAAGCTTGATAAATTGTAAAATCATGATTCCAGTTATTTAACTATAGAGTCCTTAGATTGGCCCATTCTTTAGGATATCTGGACCAAGATAACTTAACCTCACAGTTTTGTGGTAGAAGAGGAACTGTAACATATCAAAATGTTTATGATACTAAAAAAGAAGAAACCAAATACTTCACTGGTCTTTCTGGCATTATAAACAGATCCCAGCATTTTCTTTCTCAGATTAGAGACATTTCCCACACACCCCAAACACAGGCAGCATCTCTTATTATGGAAAACTAAATACCTCACGGTCTCTCTATTTCAGTGACACTGGCTGTCTGCCTGGAAAACCAAGAGTAATTTGTTAAATTCCCTTGGAAAAAGCTTATAAATAAATAGCCAGTCTTGCTTTTAGGTCAGTCAGAGAATAACAGAGTAGTAAACTCAGGCCGTTAGCTGGATTTTAACAGCCTCAGCTGAGACCTGCAAGAAAGAGTCTACGTCGTGGACATTAAAGGAAGTTCAAATACAGGGCATTATATAACTTCTGGTGAAAATTGTGGCTTAATTTAAGCAATTTACTTAACAGATTTGACCTAAATTGACTCTAAAGAGTTCAAAGGCAAACATAACTGAAATTGTTATTCTACAGATTCAGGGGACAATAGAATTCATCGCAACCTTGGCTCATTGTAACATATAGAATAAACTCATGAAGTCCCTTCTTCCACTGACGTGAGAGACACATATGTTCTTTTGCGGTAAAGTTTCTAAACAGTTTCCACTATTGAGCAACCTCTAAACATTGAGTCTTTCAGCCAGACTTTAAGCTACAGGTTAGCGGAGTTGCTACACAGACACTGATTGTCCTGTAAAGGTGAGTCATCAGATGCAACTGTCGATGATCACATGGGTTATGAAATGCTTGTCACCCACTCACTGGCTGTGTGGAGGTGGACCAATGTGCAGCCTCAATCTAAGTGGTCCAGAGTTTCAACAGACTGGATTACTGGACAGGACTAACATTTAGCTGTCCTAACACATGCCTGAGTGACTCAGTCCCTCCTGACTTTTGACAGTGTGTGTGTGTGTGTGTGTGTGTGTGTGTGTGTGTGTGTGTGTGTGTGTGTACTTGTACAGTTTGCTTGGTGTATAAAATTGCTTTTTTTACTGTGTACTACTGTAACTTGTTCCTATGTGTGTCAAGCTGAGTGTGACCTCTGGTGACCCCTGTGGAAACATCTGGATTTGGGAAGAGGAGAGTCTGTATGGGTCAAGGTCTGTCAGAGCAGCTGTCCAGTTTCCAGCTGGAAAGATCCAGAGACGGAGAGGTTCCTGAACACGAACAGGAGGTGATACATGAGCTGTTCATGATGTGGAAATGATCCTAAGCCACAGCAGGGACCATGTATAAAAATGTTTTTTTACAGCGTAGCTTTATATCACCATAAATTAATTTCAACTTTGAGGAAGAATTAATGTTCTGTAACTTGCATTGCTTCTGCTGCCTATGTGACAAGCTGGCTTGCGATAATGCTGGCCACACACTTGAGAATCATTCATGTCGCACCTACCATCAATCGCGGGGGCCAAGGCTGATCGGAACTGACTGTCAAATATCAAACATATCTGATATTCACAGTTCTAAATCAGGGTTCAGAAGACTGCAATAGCCAGTACCGGAAAGCGGAACTAACGTGTTTGTTTGCGCAATAAAATGTATGAACCATTCTGAATCCCTCTTCTCAACCAGGAGTTCATCGGTTCATCCACAGTTTAGTTCCCTTTATTTGTTTACCTGTGCAAAATATAGCGCACACAAGTACAATTAGCTAACAACAACAGTCAGACAACAGTCTGTTTCCATGTTTTTTAATGTCTTTTTACAAGTTTCAAAGTTCCCGGAACCGCCTTTCTGAAATCGTTCAGTATAAACACCAAGTGAAGTGGTGATCCTGTGTCTTGAATTCATGAATCGTCCGGTGTGTGCGTTCTTAAGATTAAAATATAAAACATTCTGTTATGTCTGTGCTATCCCTCATTTTTAAAATAGGTTAAGATTTCAATATCCTCTACCAGACATTAGGCAGTCGCTTTTTACAATTTCAGTAAAAAAATAGCCTAAACTTTATCCGCCATACAGGGTGTTGAATCAAAATTGCTTCCATACATTGCTTCTCAGGCGGTTTAGTGTTTTGCTTATTCGAGATTCAAAGTGTTTATTGTCAGATGTTCAAGTTTCACTGTACACTGAAATTCTTACTTTGCTGTCCACATCACATGCCTCCAATAAATAATCAAATGAAAAATATGTATAAATAAAATTTCAATGAAAAAATAGGATGATTAGAGATATAAAATAAGCTTCAAATTTAAACATCAGATAGTAAAAAAAAAAAAATATATATATATATATATTAACAAATATATACACCTTGTTTTCAGCGCCACCTAGCTCTAACTTCAAACCAAAAAAAAAGGACAGCCCTGTTTAGTGTGACACAGTTGAAAACAACTGAAGCAACATCTGGGCTGCCTCATGATGTCCTGACATGTTCTGCTTCCTCTCAGCTAGATGTGACCACTTATACAGTGTGTTCTATGAACCTGACAAATAGAGAAATGAAAATGTAATGATGTTGTCTTCATTACTCTGTCCTTCCTGAAATTTGTTTTCGTCTACCTTGCTGCACAGTTAAGACATTTCATACAGGCATGCACGTCTGTAGGAGAAACCAAACAAATTCCAGCTGAATACATACTGGGGCAGAGCTGTAAACAGCCACAAACAAGCACACAAACACAAAGTCTTTTTCATGATGAGATGCAGACGGAGAGCGTGAGCCTCCTCTAGTCTGGAGTTTTCTACTAATATAGTTACAAGGTACACAGTGGATGCTGTGACGTTCGCTCGCTCTCGTCTCTTACCTCGTCATGAGCAGGAACAGAGGTGTGACATGACAGGGGAAGTATCTGTTTCCTATTATTCCTGCAGAAATACCTCCATCTTCCCTTTCTGTGGCAACAGTAATGTATCTGCACACCCCGGGTTACCGGGAAGTTCACACACAAATGCTGATGCCAGTGTGTGAAAAGAGACACAGCAGCCCAAGCCAACACTGTCACACAGGAGCGAATGCTGATAAGCAGATGCAACGCTTTGCACTTACTAGTTGTTGCTGTTTAATAAAAATCTAAGGCCTGTTGATTCTCCAGCAGGTAGAGGGCTGTCAAACTATCAGGTAGGCAAGGAGCTGCAAATGGATTACTATGAAATTATGATCTATTTTAAAACCCTTTTATGTTTGAAATATGTGAAAGAGATGAGGCCGCACCTTTACATTAAGAAACCCAATCGGTTGTCTTGACCAGTGCTCCCATAGCTGGCTCCATTTGGGATTTAGTACCAAATTGACAAACTTCATTGAAGGGGACCATTTGTGCTTTCCCTCATTGTCTGCCATAATGTTACAATGCCAGAGCGCGCTCACAGCACCGTGCCCCTCGGCAGGCTTCCGGGAAGTTGGCCGATAGAAAGAAAGCGGGCTTTTAGGGCGGAGGACCTTAAAGAGACGGGAGCTGAAACAGCTTGTTTCATTCAAAGGATGAACTGAGGGGCTGCATGAAGGGCCTGCAGAAGATAAATAAGGATTTTGATGAATTGTGAATCATGCAAAGCTACTCTGAAATCCCAGAATACAATATAGAGCTGGAAGGGGAGCATAACTGGTCCCCTTTAAAGTAACATGAATTCATAGAAATAAAACACACACTCTGACCAGTAGCTTATCCACTGAGGTGGAGCAGGTGAACAGTTTCCAGTTCCTGGGAATCAGGAAGAAATCTCAGACACAATTGTATTTCTTGAGGAAGCTTAAGAAGGCCACATTCCTTTGCCAAGTTCTTATCAGCTTTTACAGCGGAGCAATAGAAAGCATCCTGACTGGAAACATCACAAACTGGATGTGCACGGCCCAGGACAGGAGGGCTCTGCAGTGGGTAGTTAAAACTGTTCAGAAGATCATTGGTATCTCCTGAGCATCAGTGATATGAGGTGCCCACACAGCCCAAAGGATACTAAAAGACAGTACCCACCCAGCCACAGCCTGTTCACCCTGCTGCCTAGCTTTCAGGCTTTTAAGCTCAAATTCATTCTCAGCACTGATTATAGTTTAATTGCTTCTGTATTAATGTTGTCTGCTATGTAGCATAAGGGAGTTACAAATGTCAGTTTCACTCCATAACCTGTTATATTGTGACAAATAAATGTACCTACGTACCTTATGGTGGCCGCTGTTAATAATAATGATTATCGAGTGATCCTTAAAAGTAAATAAATACATAAATAAATAAATCAAGCAATAATGCCAGGTTCAAGCTACTTTAAAAAAAAAAGAATTTGCTGCTTTTCTTCACCATATTTGATACAAACTGAATATCTATGGGTTTTGGACTGTTGTTGTTGAAAACAAGATATTTGATGGCATCACTGTGATGTGATTTTTCACTCTGACATTAGTTTATAGATGTTTATAAACTAAACGATCAAGGAAATAATCCCAAGGGTTAATCGTTACCAGCAGCCCTAACAAACAAGCTTTTTGGCACAGTCACTACACGTCAGGTTTTTTTTAGGATAAGCTATTATTTTGCATGTAAGTGGCACTCAACATGTCCTCCAAATGCTCTTTTTAACAAGGTTTTAAGTAATGTGGGGCTTTTAGCGTACGGGAAAAAAAAAAAATCAGTCCATGAATGGCTACAGATGATTGTCAGTGTTCTAGGAGTAGAAGCCAGCATGCTGACGGGACCATAGTTCTGGCACAAAATATAATCATAGTGGCGTGAGTGTGTTTTCATTTTCTTGCACGGCAGTTCCTGACATGGTTGGGGTGACATACACAGGAAGCAAAATGTTACTTGTCAATAAAGTAGCTATTGTGACGCTGCAGTAGCCATCTTACATTAAACTGGACACTGAGGACACCATTATCACTGGAAAGAGTTAGCAGCCCTGACATCTGTGCGTCCTGATTGTGAAGAATTACGACACTGGCGACAAAGGTGCAATTCTTGGTGCAAAATGCGGCAATGGGGTGCTAAGGGTTAAAGTTGGTAAAGTAAAGTAAATAAAACGTGCTTCCTGTGGTGTATTCTGTTGACTTGCAATGGTCTTCACGCAAGGAAGTTAGATTACATCTTATAAAAATATGAAAATAACTTTTTCACCACAAAATATGCACACTGCAGCTTCAGGTCACAATCTCAGTACTGGTGCTCAAAATTCCTCCAGTGACCTACACAGAACTAGGACACCAACTAACATTCAAAACATCTCATCACTATTGTTATCAATAGCCCCCAGTGGGGACTGTAACGCTAACCTCTTACCCCGGGAGGTCTGAAGCTGAGCCGCAACTTCCCAACCCTCTGGGATCACTCAGCCTCATGTGAGAAACACAGCCGGGGAGACATTTCTCACATCTACGCTCGGGCCGCTAACTACTAGACCTAGAGAGAAGAATGTGTCAAGATCTGGCCAGACCGAGCTGGGGTGAGCGGAGGAGGAGTGGGAGAATTAAACAGTCCTTGGAGGGAGACAGAGGGAGACAGGGAGAGGGAAAGAGAGCGATGGGGGCTGTGGACCGTATCTTTATTTGGGAGACATTGTTTTGGTTTGGGCAGATGTGGGAGCCTGAAGCGAAGCCACATTCCCAGATGTAGATACACTTCAGACACGCGGTGAGGAGGATGGATGCACATACGTGCTTAAGCATGCGTTCGATCACACATATACTGTATATACACTGTATACGCACACATACGCTCACACACACACACTGACTGTCTTCTCAGTGCCTCACCACAGGGTACATTGTGTGTTTGTGTGAGTATGTGCAGGCTAGAACGCTCAACACAGCTAACAAAGGATGTCTTGTTACATCCCCCCCTTTTCAGTTTATGTGGATTTCTCAAGCCTTGTGTGTTTCACCGTCTCTCCTCTAAGCTTGTGCTTATGAAGAAGCGTGCTCTCCAGTGTGCAGACCTTATCTATACAGGCCTGCTTATGTTCTCAGGATCAGATACGGCGGCATGTCGATCCGCTGTTCTGCTTTCCACTCGAGTGCTAAACTCACTGAGCGCTCCGCAGTAACTAATGCGTTTCTCGCCGTGACCTGTTAATAATCCGCTTGCGGACAACGCAACAAGACTTTTTTTTTTTAAACCCTGGCGAAGCAAAGGACTGTAACTTCAGAAGCCCTGGTTGTATCCACAGTGAAACAGTTGAGAGTTAAGCTTAATGCACACTGTCCCACTCTTTTAAAAAAGATGCCGCCTAATTCTTAAGTGTGCACGCCAGTGAGTAAGACTGTGTATATACTGTTGGGAAATATCCACTGGTGGACTTCTGTGGTTACACTGATCTGGGGTTTCCCCATCTGATCTGGATTTCCCCATTTCCAAACACCCCGTGTGGCCCCCATTCTTCTTAAAGTGCCACACTTGTTGCAAAGTTAAGAATCACACGCTTTAATGTTTGGCATAGTCTGAGAGTCAAGATCTCACACATGGGTCTCCAAGACCTGAAGGTTTCATCAACGTGTGACCTCCATGGGCGCACTTTACAGCTGAGTGTGAAGCAAGCTACGATGACAGTCAGCAACCCCCCGAATCAGAGGCCACAGTGCTCTTCCCGAAAACGGTTGCTTGAACCCATCAGATTGAGAACTCAGTTGCTGCCTGAAGTGAAGGAGTTAAGGCTATTGCTAAAGAAAGACTAAACGACTTTCAGCGTCGGCAGATCGATGTGCTGTTCTGCACGGCTGGCCGTTTCGACTGGGATCCAAACCACGTTTTGTCAAGAAAACACACGGGAAATGTGAAACGGGAAATGACGCGAACCTACATACAAAACAGCTGTTTGTTATTATGAAGACCGCAATTATAAAAACAAAGAATATGGGTAAAGAATGGACGGTCACCGAGCTCGTCACTTAAACTTGTGTAGTGTGAACTAGGCTTTATAGTATCTCTGGGTCTTGCAGTGAGGGGAAGATGGGGCATCAGATCTAAAGGTCAGCAAGGTCAGCAGTAACGCAGGAGTTGCACCGGACTGCCGTGGTGGAAGTGGGTGCTACTCATGCAAGCAAAGTTCACAGTCGTTATACATTCCAATCCTCAACTGTGGCCATGAGCTTTGCACAGGGACTGAAAGAATGAGATCGTGGATACAAGAAACAGACTGAGTTTCTTGTATCAATAGGTGTTTCCTCTTACCCTGAAGGCATTGGTATATAAAGGAGTAGGGATGTACGTGTTCAGCAACCAAAATTGATTGGCTGAAAACTGCAAAAAAAAACAACATTATTTATCAAGTTCAGTCGGACTTGATGACTTTAGCGCAAGGATACATATGCGACAACGTCCGGTTTTCAAAATAAGGCGTCTATGCAGGATTGAAATAAGATTAATTGGATTATATATTACATATGTCCATTAAAAGTAAATGGACACATGTCATTTAATTTGCCGTAAAGTAAAAGCACATTTTAAATATTTAATTTGTGCAATGGTAAAAAAAAAATTAAAAAAAGGCAAAATAAATAGAAATACCTTGTTCTGTATTTGATATACTGGAAAGTTTTCCATTCTATTCAGTTTCGGCCAAGAATTTTCATTTCATTGCATCCCACAATGGAGCACTTGTCAGACTGTCACACACACATACACACACTTTCCAAATATTGCAATTTACATATGTAAATTGGCATAACCCACACGCAGGTGATACAGACTTGAACAGAACAATCAGTGTCCCTTTGCCCCTCTGAACCGTATTCCATGACAGTGATCCCAGCAAATAAGGATTTAGTGAGCCCTACAGGAGTATTTCACAAACTTTTGGCCTCATTGCACTGGTATGAAGGGAAAAAAGTGGGGAAAAAATGAGGGCGAAGTTGAAAATAACAGTAATTACTCTTTAACTGAGCTGATGTTTTTCAAGCTATAACTCAAAAATAGCTACACAGGAGTAGGCTTGGACCGAAGAGATAAAGGCTTAAAATAGTCCCTCTTCCAGCACAACCTAAATGTGGGGACCAATTTGCCCTTTTATATTAATCATACCATCCTTTAAAGTTTCCTAAACTGAGCTGCTGCCACATTGGACCGGTCTATATAAAGCATTTATGGTTTCCTCTGCCTGTTGCTATGTAGTGAGGCATTATTTCTGCACAGCTCTGCTAGTAGATGTGTGACAACACCAAACCTTTTCTTCCCTGTCAAAACAAACAACAGATTGTGGTTCAGCGAAATTTTTCACAGCTTCACACGAGTATGTTCCATGACAAGAAATAACTGTATTTTGGTATGACGACACGGCAGGAGGGGTGGTATTAGTTTTCGGGCGTGTAGGGGAAACACCTGGCTGTGTGCTGGAGGCTCTACAGCAGTGGTCTAACCCCCAGCATTCCACTATAGGGATTATGCCAGGCTAAATCACCACCCAAACCTCTGCTGGAACCCCCCACCCCCACCCCCCCTTCTAGCTTACAGTTTCATAATAAACATAGCTGACACTCTACCAGGAGAAGCATTAACAAAGGGGTTCTCCATAATTTACAGCTCATTGCAAATTGCTTACATTAGTTCCCGTGGATACAGAGAGACACACGGTAATTCACACTGAAGAGAAATAATACTTGATGCTATCATAATAATGTGAGCTCAATATGAAAATTTGGGGAAATCAACATTACATCATTAACAAATTCACATGGCAATCTGTGCACGATGTGTGTGTGGGGGGGGGTCTCCCTCCAGATGGCCCCTGGCAGGCCCAGCTGCAGGACTTCTATTACATGTTAACTGCCCATGTTGATTCTTCAACACTTGTAGGGGAGCCCTGATGTGTTATGGCAATGTCAAATGAAGCCTCAGAGCAACGAGAGTGTGTAACGGCCCTCTGATCGGCCGTTAAAGGCTATACCTGCTGTGTGCCAAGTTTACTACGGGCCCTCAACATGGATTAGCGCTTGAGCAAGCCACGGACCACAGTATCTACAGAATCTCTTCACAATTTCTTCAAAATGTTTCCATCTCCCATTTCGGGCATTTACTCTTTTTCGACAGAGGCAGAAACCACCTCAAGCAAAAAATTGCGAAATTAAGGATTTTTCTCCCCAATTTTGACGTTTCCATCAACCTTTTCTAATCTTGATTTTAAAAATGTATTAGTGAAACTGTATACGGACGTATCTCACTTTTTTAATTCTTATGTTGTAAATTCAAATCATTTTTATATGATTAAATGTGATCCAGCAGTGCCTGCAAGGTAATGTGTTTCAAGAATAAAACGGAAAGCATTCTGTAGCAGCCTGATGTCATTTGTGCTGTCTATTTACTGAAGGGAAACACAGTGGACGTGCATAATGGTGCTGCAGACGTATCACTCTGCCAGTCTCCAAAGACATCAGCCCTATCGTCAGATATTTATTGACCTGGCAAACCGTCCTCCGAGGTTTGGAATCAAATTTCTACTTGTTTCATAGTTGCTGCTAAGAATAGAAACTGTAGAATGGTGGAAATACCTAAGTGGAATCAATTGTCCCTAGGTCCAAGTCTCGACCTGTCCCTAGAATTTCATGAGAGTCCAATCATGAGATATCCTGTTGCCTGAAAAACAAGCTAGTAAGGTGAAAGAAATACCTTTTTTGATGTAGATAAAAACTGAAGTGCCACTGAATCACAGACACATGGATCACGGTAATAAGGCATTGCTCCATGGAATGAAAGAGTACCAGAGCAGTAACACAGAGCCAGGCTCAGCTTCACATTTAAGCATCTGTCGGGAAACAGTGATGACAAACGCAGCAGATTGGCTGACAAATTATTTTCAAGCTAGCAGGCTGATCGAATGAATGAAGGAATGACTCAATCTGATTCATTTGCTAATAAAAGCTTCCAAACACTGTTGAGGGCAATATCCTCCATTGAATTGCGCCGGGTGACATCACAGAGTCATGGCAACCGAGTCACCGTTGATGTTTTTTAGCTGCTGCTTTAACTCCCTTTTGTTTCTTTTCCTCATCATTAGGTGAGCAGTGAGCAGCACTAATGAGCCAGACACCGATATAACCGGCTCCGATTCATCACGCTCCGCCGGTCGTCATGATGGCTCAAGAAATACAATGTTCTCCTGGAGTAGATGAGAGGACCTTTCACACAATACAGTTCACACACACTCAGGATCTCATTTTATATCTGATGCCCACTGAGAAGAGAGGTCACAGTGTACTTTCTCAAAACATTACCTGGAAAGAGACTCAGAGGGATGAGAGGAAGGACACTGGAACTGTAATAGAAGGCTTGTACTGCCACAGTAGATTGGATAAAGCTAAAATAGTGAAAAGGAGCTATAAGGCTCCATAAATGACTCAGCAATGACAGCTAAACAGCAAGTTTGCTAATATTAGCCATTATAAGCTACAAGTCCTTAAATCAGAGTAAGAGCAGCAAAACTTTGAAGAGGAAGAAGAATTATTTAACATTTCTTCCGTCAAAAGTTTAACTTGGTGGAGGAAGAATGGAGCCGTTTGTGCAACCGAGCCACAATACTGAAGATGACAACAGAGCCAGAATCAGAGCCGCTTTGTGTACTGCGCCAGCTTACAAATCCCTGTCAGTCTGACTTTCTAATCATTTACAATTATGAAAGTGAGGCAACCCAATTCCTGCACAACGGCGTGCAGGAGTGACGGTGAATTTCTTTAGAGAATAAATGACCAGAATGAGGAAACTATGACATGTTTTTTGTTTCGCCATCAGTCATTTCATGCCAGCCAACTCCCCCCACAACACTTCTGATCAACCTACTGAATGACACATTCAAAGAGTGGGGGGGAAACCACTAGTTTCACTGTGAGTAACTGAGCCTACATGAAGTAGGAGGTGAATCTCTTCATCCCAGATTAACTTCTGTAGCACTGAAGGCAAATACTATCAACCAATAAGGGGTCTCAGGGCAACATTTTTTCGATAGATTTAAATTCAAAATTTCTCAATTTCAAGTCTAATAAAGTTGTTTGACAAAATAATCTCAAACCAATGTCCTCTTGCTGACTTTTGTCCAGAGATTTCACTTGCTTATTAGATGCTGTAGAAAAGCTAGGACAGAGGAACTACTACTTTTTCCAGTCACGCTTAAAATAGTTTTGGCTTTCATGTTCACATTATTATTTTTTTTTAAATGATCTTTATTGTTCCTGGCATCATTGATAATAAAGTTTATTGTTTAACTGTAAAACATCTTGACTCACACAGATCTTTAATCACAAAATGCTGATTTATGTTGTGTTTTTCTGTTAAAAGTAATTAATGTTGGTGGAGCGGAATTGGATTAAGAAATATCAATATCAGCATCTGAGTTCTCTCTGATGATAAAAAGGAGGAGTTTGACATTTTGCAGAGTGTAAAATGAGAAGATCCATACCACTCACACAATTGTCCGTTGAATATAAGGCTAGAGCCAGCAGCCAATTAGCTTAGCTTAGCATAAATACTGGAAATAGGGGGAAACAGCTACCCTATACAAGACAATTAGTGCATTAAACAGTCAAATCAAAAAACTAACTTCCTCAAACTGGATTACATTTGTATGAGGTGAAACTTAACTCAGGTAACATCTCAAACAGTAGCTAACGCTGCTAACTGCCTGGTAGAACAGGTAAAGCCAGCAAAGCAAATTAATGAGCCACCACACGGCGCCTTCCTCGCTCATTTCACTCATCTTCCCTGGTTATTTTTAGTAAGGTTCCACCAGAGTACCGAGCGCAGTGAATAAGAGAGTGACAGGAAAGGTGGGTTAGCCGTGAGAGACGAGATCTGAACCCACAACACCACAAATATCTGACACAGGCTGCAGACCGCAAAGTTTCCCCGAGTGGGAGCTCGTGTGCAACTGATGATAATATGTGTGTGATAAGTCAGAGCCAACATCAGGCAACAAGCATGTTGTTGTTGCATCATTTAGTCTAGCTGAGTGTGAAAGGTAGTAGTAGAAAGGAGTTTTAGCAAATAAAAAAAATATTTTCTCTTTTGAGAATCAGGAACACAATAGTTACTGAGCGGATCTTTTCAT
>JAPMOB010213184.1:0-10418 GCA_029875015.1 Lepomis gibbosus | reverse complement strand
TTCAGGCAATAGCGAAGGCCGCTGTTGAGGGTGACACTGTTGAAACAGACAGAAAAGGTGAGCTCAGGTGAAGTGACTCAGGAAAGGCCAACGCTCTTCTCCAAATACAATAGATAAACACATTATTCAGGCAAGTAGACTGAAAACTAGAAGTCATTTCAAAGACTGTGATATGCCTTAAATGTGCAAATTATTTTAGCAGGAGTTAATAATAGTTGAGTGCCAGACTTCAACCTTTGATAAATCTTTAAAAATTATTAAAGTGGTATTTTAGATTTAATGTGCCAGGTTTACTGAGGGTGAGACAAGCATCCTATTAGCATAAAAATGCAAAGAACAAATCTATTTCTGTAACACATTAAAATATCATGTTTCCACAAAGATTTAAGTGTTACGTACACAATCTCCACTTTGTCGCAGAAGACAGTTGCTGGGTAGATCTGGATGTCCTTTACTTCAGACTTCAGAGCAATTTGATTCCTGACACGTTGACACAGACACTGCTTTCCTGATTCACCGACTAGAGAAGAAGACAAGATGAAAATGAATTAAAATATTTTTCACTGCACAGATTTCTGCTCACAGCTACCAAAGCTTATCAAAATATATCAAAATAGATCTTAAAGTAATTGCCACTCATTTTTCACTAATTGTTTATATATGTCAGATTTGTAAATATATGTGAAGTATAAAAACTTACTTTGGGCTTCAGAGATGCAGACCATGACGGCCAGGAGCAGAAACACTTTCATGATACTGGACATTGTTGGTTTCCTCTTTGGTCAGATGACACTGATGCTAGAAAATAAATCTTGTTCCTTGTGGTGAAGATGGCAGAAAGAGGTGCAATTAGTGCAGTTAGAGAGATCAACAAGAGTCAAAGAAAGCAAAGATTGTTGACAGAAGTGCTGTGAGGGACAGAGACTGAGGGGCTGCTTAAATACTCTCTTTGGAGATGTCACTCATTCTTCCTGTTTTAAAGGGAATTTTTTGGTACTGGGAAATGAAACTTCAAAAACCGCAAAGAAAAAAACACTCACTCCTTCTACTCTCCTTCCCATCTGATTATATATACTAATAAATAATTTAACCAGATTTTAGATTTTAAGCAAGTACATTTTATATTAAATTTATATTTACATTAAATATTATGCATGCAAACAAGAATATAAAAACAGTAGTGTAACTTGTTGGAACTGTAAACCTGAATAAAACCTTCTTCATCAAACTTGAGCTGTGTAAATTATGTGATTGAAATATTTGTGTGTCTTGCTGACAATAAAATATCATAATAAAGAAAAAGAGAATGTTAAAATCCCTTTGTTTTGGCATACCGTCATGGTAAAAAATATGCCCCCCTGCATGTTTATTTATTATATTGTTTGCATTGCAGCACACATAAAAAACAGAGAAAAAAGGCAAAATCTGAGACATTATACAGAACTCCAAAAATGAACTGGACAAAATTATTTGCACCCTCAACTTTCTTTTTTAAAATTCTTTTATTCATCTTTTATCGAAAGCAACTTACAATTGCATGCCTCTGGAGCAATTAGGGGTTAAGTGTCTTGCTCAGGGACACATTGGTGGAAGGGTCACAGTGGGGGATTAAACCCAGGTGTCCACTGCGCCATCACCACCAACTTAATATTTGGTAGCACATCCTTTGGAAAAAATAACTGAAATCATTCACCTCCTGTAACCATCAATTAGTTTCTTACACCTCAGTACTTTGGACTACTCTTCTTTTGCCCTTTTGCCAACTGTTCGGTCTTTGAGATATGGGCTCCTTCTCCCAAATGCTGTCTTTAGATCTTCCCACGGGAGCTTTATGAGATTTAGATCTGGACTCATTGCTGACCAATTCAGAAGTCTCCACTGAAAAAAAGAATGCTTTGGGTCATTGTCTTGCTGTGGGACCCATAACCTCTGACGGAGATTCAGCTTTCTGACACTGGGCCTCACCATTGCTCCCCAGAATTCTTTGGTAGTCTTCAGATTTTATAATGCCATGCACAGAGTTAAGACATCCAGCGCCTGAAGCAGCAAAGCAACTCCAAAATGCCAGTGAACCTCCACCATGTTTGACTGCCTTTCTTTGAATGCCTCATTTTGTTTGCTGAAAATAGAAGAATGATATGTTTTACCACAAAGCTCTATTTCAGTCTCATCTGTCCACAGGACATTCTCCTAGAAGGATTTTGGTTTCCTCAGATATGTTTAGCAAACTCTGATCTGGCATTTTTATGTTTCCGTGTCAGCAGCAGGGTCCTCCTGGGTCCTCCCTTTTCATTCACATGGCAACAGATAGTGCGAGCTGACACTGTTGTACCCTGTGTCTGCAGGTCAGCCTGAATTTGTTTGGAAGTTGACTGAGATTATTTATCCGCTATTCAAACACTCCTTTGTTGCAATCTTTCATCAATTTTTCTCTTTCATCCGTGTCCAGGGAGATAAGCTACAGTGTCATGGGTTGTAAATTTCTTCCCAATGTTGCGCACAGCGGACACAGAAACATTAAGATTTCTGGAGATGGATGTGTAGCCTTAAAATTGTTCACGCTTATCCAAAGTTTTGACTCTCAAATCCTTTTTTTAAATAATACATGCTCAATGTTGCATCCACAGTAACACAACACAAAGGCTGAGTCAACCTTTCTCCATTTTAATGTAAGTGTGTAAGTGTATTTCTACATTGCCAGCACTTGTGAATTGCTACAGATGAGTTTATTTACAAATTAAAGGAGCAACACATTTCTGAAGATTTTGAAATGGTGTCAATAATTGACAGATTTGGCTTTTTTTCTTTGCTTTTTTTGTGTCATTCCAACACAAACAAAAGAAATAAACATCAAAATACTAAAGCATTTGTAATTGCGATAATTTTAAGTTGAGGCAAGCACAATTTCATTTTCTATCAAAAGTTGTGGTAGAACTGATCTGGGGTCATGGCCTATGGACAACAGGTTTGATAGGAAATGCATTGTTTCAGCAGAAGGCATCGCCATAAAGTTAGTTTCAGTTTTATGTCCTCTTTCACTTTTCTGGACAAAATTAAATCCCGCCACAACTGTTTTTTCCTTCTCTATTTTTATATCCTTCTCCTTTCTTCTCTATTAAGGCCACACAGATGAAATGAAACAGAAGGGAGATACAGTGTGAAAGCACTGAAATTGTACTGAATATCCTACTTTCCTGTAATTTTCAATCCATTTTTAATGACAAGTATTAAAAGAGCACATGACATGACCTTTAAAAGAATGATAAAGGATCCTAAAGCAAAAGAAGAAGGTGACTGCTATGTTGCCATATTACTGATAAAAGCAGGTTTGTGTCCTGTGGAAGTCACATATCTCCATAATGTCAAGTTTTACAAACCTGTAAAACCAGGCTCGTTTTACAGGATTGGTCACACAAAACCATGTTGAATGCACCTCTCCAGCAACAGAGTTGGCGGAAATGATCATAAGAGACTTAAAGCTCTGCATCCGGTTTGGGAAAAGTGTGGTGCAATAAAAAGGCATTGTCACAGTTTGCTCCTCAGTCCCTCTCTTTAGCCACACTCCCTCATTCCTGGCCCACCTGCATTGTTCTCTCTAGTGATGCCTGTGCATCACTTTGTACGGCTTATATGTCTACAGCCAAAGTCAGCTAGTTAATTTGCCTGAAACACACACAATAGTGGGCTGAAGGAACATTTTAGTTCCTTGAAAAGAGATCCGGGGACTTAAAGGTCCCCAGTACTTTTGGTTAAAACATGGCTTATCTGCCTCTGTCTCGAACTCCCCAGACCTGCCATCCTCAAGCTGTCCACCAGATGCCCTCAGAGTTTCTCTCCTTTTCCTGACTGCCAGAACCAGCTACACACCTGTTCTCAATTCCCCCATCAGCACTGCAGTTACTGCCCCGGTTGCCCCGGCCTTTCTGTGTGGAGTTTGCATGTTCTCCCTGTGTCTGCGTGGGTTCTCTCCGGGTGCTCCGGCTTCCTCCTACCATCCAAAGATATGCAGGTTAATTGTTGTTTCCCAAATTGCCCTTAAGTGTGAGTGTGGGTGTGAGTGGTTGTTTGTCTATGTGTGGCCGTGCGATGGGCTGGCGACCTGTCCAGGCTGTCTGCCTTTCGCCCAATATCAACTAAGCTCCAGCCCCCCCACAACCCTGTATGCAGGACAAGTGGTTGACGATGAATGGATGCACTGCGGTTACTTGCAGTTACTTGGACTACTCAGCCCACTCCTCACCTGCAATCCTCACCTGCAACTCATTCCTTCGTCAGCCGCTCAAGCATATATACCAATTATATTCTAATATTTTGAAAAAAATAGTAATATTACAAGAATAGAATAACTGTAAAATGCTGTAGACTACAAGGAAATACTAATACTTGTGCATATGACTTGAAGTAACATATTCTATTTGGACTTTATCCTCAAAATCCCAGATTACTATTCTGTGTTCTCAAAATGTTAGTGAACACAGATACATGGGATGAATATCAAACATGCAGAAAGTTTTAAACATGAGCAAAACCCCTTTTTGAAAGAGAGGAGCTATTAATGTCCAGGGGTTTATAAATGAATTAAAAATTAAAAAAAAAAAAAAATAGGTGCCACATGCATTATTAAAGAGGTTACATCCCCAAACAAAAGATACAAAAGAGGCGAGAAGACTAATTCATGCCTACATGTGTGTTGACACAGCAGGGATTATATATAATAAGAAAGGAACAGGAAAAATATATTTGAAATACAGCATGGCAGAGAGCCTTGCTGCATTATAGTCCATTATATTTTTATACCTTGAACTGTCACTTGTTGTGTTTCCCTTTACATACACATTGACACAGATTCACAACACTGTTGATAGAGAACACAGTATCATATGTGGAACAGAAAACAAATATTCACTGCTCTCTTTATTTTTTTATTTAAAAAAAACCCACAAAATTGTCCAGAAATGCAGAAAAACACACACACATTTATTTACAAAAACAAATCAAAAGAACATTAACAGAAATATATTGTAAGTGCATGTTACGTCCCGTAAGGTCCTGTTCTGGGATTGTTTGTGTTTTTTTTCTCTTCTGGGTGCTTCTCTCTCTCTTTTGCGCTCCCCCCCCAGGTTCCTGACAACTTCGCGCAGCTGCAGGTATAAGGAGCCCTCAGTGTGGAGGAGATGGTGGTGGAGAAGTGTTGGAGAGTGTCTTTGGAGAGAAGAGTGGTGGAGAGTGATTTGGAGAACTGTGTGGAGAAGTGTTGGAGAGTATTTTGGAGAAGAGTGGCCTGGAGAAGTGTTTAGCCAACTACGGTGAAACCGTTTTGGTGAAGACTTGAGTTTACTAACCTTGTTTCTTTTCTTTTGTCTTAACAGACGCTCCCTTGGTTCCGTGGTGATTGAATCCCCTGTTAATCATCTCCGATGGAGATCGTTTTGTTTTTTTGGCTTTTTCTGATAATAAAATTTCTGTTAAACGTAAACCCGCCTTTGCCGCTTGACTTCCCAACCCGGGAACACATTAAATTATTAGTCCCACATCCCCTGGTTGCCGCCGGGACGTAACAGTGCACATCAGCATAAATAAAAGATAAACGGACAAAAAGTTTAATTCATTTCACATCTACATTGGTTCAAGGTGCCTTGGTTGGGCGTCCAAGATCATCTGAGCTTATTAATGATCCAAGGAGGTAAAGAGAGAGTTAGATGTGAGCTGTGCTAGTGCTGTGTGGGGTAGAAGAGATCTCAGCTGGTCAGGCTGAGAAGGTTTTCTGTTTCCTAGAAATGACACAAGGAGGTCAAACATTAGACTCATTACAGTAGAGTGAAGAGCGCATTATGTCACTCATTAGGGTGACACTGGGGGTACCATATAGACTCCTTGAGAAGGTGAGGAACCCCATAGCTCATGACATCGATGGCCCTTCAGCCCTGCCTCCCGCTCTGTTTTTATATACAACAGTGCCAGCAAGTGTGAGGAAAACACACAATTCAAATGTCTTATTTCAAAATCAAGATGGTCTGCCAAAACTAAAAAACAAATTAGGCTACTGAAAGTTTGCTGTAAATTTGGAGAAGAATCTAAATTGCTGGTCCCATAAGGAACAGCAAAAAAAAGTGTTATAGGCCTACATGGTTTTGGTTAACGGATAAATTGCCAGGGAATCTATGTGTATCAATCAAGTATTCATGTTGTGGGTAAACACATACAGTATCTTTAAGGAGTCACAGAGAGACTCCTTACCTTACTTTTGGGGACACCATTCCCCATAACATAAATCATTACATTTTTGTGCAGGGCTTGGTTTAAGGTTAGGATTAGGCAAGTAGCCAAGTGATTATGGAAAGTCTCCAAATTCTAATTTGGAGACTAATTCTGCAAGAGATCAGGATATGTGAACTGACACTGTATTTCTTGCATTGGCAGCCCTGAACCACAAGGCAGCACTGTTCATTAAGGACACAGACTTGGAACAGAAAACAATTACTCATTTTGCACTTGCAATTTTATTATCAAAGAACACATAAACCCAGAAATTGTCAAAAATGCAGAAAACTTGCTTTCCAACACACAAAAATCTATTTACAAAAAAAACCAAAGGAAAAAAGTTTCAAAAAGTTTCATTCATTTCACAGCTTCATTTGTTTAAGGTGCATTTGTCGGGGATCCAAGGTCATCTGAGCTTCTTATTGATCCAAGGAGGTAAAGAGAGAGTCAGATGTGAGCTGTGCTGGTGCTGCGTGCGGTAGAAGAGAGCTCAGTTGGTCTGGCTGTAAAGGTTTTCTGTTTCCTAGAAATGACACGAGGAGGACACAAATTAGACTCATTAGAGCAGAGTGGAGAAAGCATTATGTCACTCATTACTGTTTGTATCAAATATGGTAATTCACTGGAAGATTGATATTAGTGGTTGGGTGAGGCTTGGATTCATTTCAGTAAATGTACTTACATGACATTAGCCAGGAGTTTTTTCATTGCATTCAACTTGGGGTTCAGGCAATAGCGAAAGCCGCTCTTGAGGGTGACACTGTTGAAACAGACAGAAAAGTTGAGTTCAGGTGAAGTGACTCAGGAAAGGCCAACACTCTGTCTCCAAATATAATAGATGAACACATAGGTAAATGATTCAGGGAAGTGGACTAACGACTAGAAGTAATTTTATAAACTGTGATAGGTCTTAAATGTACAGGTTATCATTGCTTTAGCAGGAGTTCATTACAACTGAGGCCAGACTTCAACCTCTGATAAAAAAATTAAAAAAAACGTTAAAATTGCATTCTAGATTTAATGGTGCCAGATTTAATGAGGGAGATACAACCATCCTATTAGCATAAAAGTGCAAATAGCAAATCTCATTTTGTAATTAGGATACATTAAAATCCCACAGTCTTAATTATAGATTTGATTGTTTCTTACAAAATCTCAATTTTGTCACAGAAGACAGTTGCTGGGTAGATCTGGATGTCCTTTATTTCAGACTTCGGAGCAATTCGATTCCTGACACGTTGACACAGACACTGCTGTCCTGATTCGCCGACTACAGAAGAAGACAAGATCAAAATGAATTAATATATTTCTGCTCACAGCTACCAAATCATATCAAAATGTATCAACCATAGAATTTTTTCTCCAGCTTATTGTCCATCAACTAAATGAGCCTCACATTGTCTATGTATGTTAGATTTGTAAATGACAAAAAAATATATAAAATCTTACATTGGGCTTTAGAGATGCAGACCATGATGGCCAGGAGGAGAAACACTTTCATGATGCTGGACATTGTTGGTTTCCTCTTTGGTCGGATGACAATGATGCTAGAAAGGAACTGTAATTAGTGCAGCTAGAGAAATCAGCAAGAGCAGCAAGAGTCAAAGAAAGTAAAGTTTGTTGACAGAAGTGCTGTGAGGGACAGAGGCTAAAAGTCGTCTTAAATACTCTCTTTAGAGACGTCCCTCATCCTTCCTGTTATCAAGGGATTTTTTTGAGATTGGAAAGTGAAACTTCAAAACCCACAAGAAAAAAAAGTCACTCCTACTCTCATTCCCCTCTGTTATATAATTTAACCAGATTTTTTAGTTTAAAAGTACATTTAATTATCAGGTATGAGCATAAGAAAACAAAAACAGTAGTCTAACTGTAAAATGGAATATATATTTAATCTTTTACATCAAACTTGTACTTACGCTGTTCGTGTAAATTGTCTTACAACATATGAAAAATCTTTTTAGACATTTTGCACACTTATTTATTTTGATACCATGAACAAAATAGTTCCAAACAAATAACAAAGGTCATTCATTATCTTTAAAAAAAAAAAAAGAAAATCTAAGTTAATGATTGTTTTTTATTTCCCATGGACTCAAAGATCATGTCAAATGAGTACAGTGCAAGTAAAATTGAAATAAATGTGTCGTTGTCAATAAAATACCATAATATAGAAAAAAGAATGACACTTTAAGTCCTTTTTTATTTTGGCACATCGTTATCCCTTCTGCACAATCAGGAAAAATCCCAAATTATTTGACATGTCATTGCATTCCTACATTTCTGATAAAAAAGTTTTCTTATAAACTTTAAATCAAATTAGTTCAGATGTGCGTGGTATATTTTAAAAAGTATGCCTGTGATTTTTTACGAAATCAGCATCTGTCTGTGTTTTGTGTGCATCAGCGGTTAACACCTTTAGCACTTACAGCTCCATATCAAATGTGTGAGTGCTCAGTGAAAAGTTAAGGCAAGTATAATTCTTCCCCCCACTGTAGTAACAATAGTTCAACGTGATATTGACAGCACCAGTCTCAGGGCACAAGTTTGATAGGAAATGTTGTGTTTCAGTAGAAAGCATAGTCTGAATGTTAGTTTTGGTTTTATGTCCACTTTCTCTTTTTGTCCTTCTCTATTTTATTTCCTCTTTTCTTTTGTATTTAGACTACAAAGATGAAATCAATGAAGGATGCAGTGTAAAAAACACTGAAATTGTACTGGAAATCCTATTTTCCTCTAATGGGCTTTGGGCCCACCATGTGTAAAGACAGGTATTAGACAACACATGGCCATTAAAAAGAACAATAAAGGACCTTAAAGGGAAAGGAAGGTGACTGCTATGTTGCCATATTATTGATAAGGTTTGTGTCCTGTGGAAGAGCAGCATAATGTTACTAGGTTGGCTAGCCAACAAAGTTAGACAGCATCTGACAAGAGCACAGTAATGTTCTAATGATACAGATATCAGATGTGTTATCTAGTTTTTATATTTAGTTTTATTTATTAAGTTTGCTAACATCAACTTGAGATTTATAGCTGGAGGCTATAATCATCTGTCTATGAAACCTCTGGCTGATTTTGCTCAAGTTGACAACTTTGCTAATATAGCGGAGTTAATTATTCACCTTGCCATCACTGTCTGCGTTGTGTGTCTCACAGAGTGCTTCTACTGTATGAAGGAAAGGTACATATTTTCTGGTTTTCCCTACGATGTCCTCCGGGTTACTTGTTGCTAACCCTCTGGATTGCTAACCTCTAGCTGATGGTAACACTGTTATCAGCGGTCTCTGAACCAGCAGTCCAACGTTTCTGTAGTAATGTTAGAGATGTAAACATTAACACAACCCCTACGGCTAGCTGCACGGCTAACTAGCTAGCTGCTAAACTAACCAGTATCATATAAACTCTGTAAATCTGCAAAAGTGGTGGCAAAGGAGCCGGAGAACATCAGAGGGAAAACCGGACATAATTTTCTTCATCAACTCTGATCCAGTTTCAGTAAAACCAATAAAGTTGCTTTTGTCAGTGAGGCCTATTCTCGCATATCATGCCTTGATTTATTCACATGCTCCTCAGATATTCCCCATTTCCCGAGTTGGGAAATTGTTCTTCCTTCAACTTCAGTGTGTTTGTGTGCTTTAATTCAGAATGTGGAAATAAAATAGATGCTACTACAAAGTTGTGTTGGATTAACATTATTATTGTCATCTAAATATGCTGAAACAGTTTGAAGCTTTCTATGACAAAGTAGCCTAATTGTTTTATTACCAGAGTTGTTACTGCACCAGTACATTACCCGAAAACACTTAAATATTGCTTGTAGTATACTGCAAATACTGCTAATGTCATGATCCCGTCTGTGTGGCCTGTTGGGGAGTCTGGGTTTTGGTTTCATGTCTTTAGTTCTTGTGTACATTATTTTGGTTTAGTCTGCTCTCTACTCTGTGTCGTAGTCCTGTGTTCTGGTACCTCGTAACATGTGTGTGTTTCTGTCATGTTGGTTATCCATTCTGCCCATGTCTGCTTGTCATGTCAGTATCTTTGTTCCCCTTCGAGGGGAACTCGAACTGCGTCGGTGATGACACTATGGGAACGCCTCTTGGCGTGGCAGGGCTGAATGCGAATGAAAACTACTCCAATCCTATTGGCTCAGGGAGAAC
>JAPMOB010213181.1:0-13216 GCA_029875015.1 Lepomis gibbosus | reverse complement strand
CACACACACACACACACACACACACACACACACACACACACACACACACACACACACACACACACACACACACAGACTGTCTAGACACAAAGACACACATATTTACTGTATGCACAAGAGTGCACACACACAGTCCACTGCTGTCTTCTGTAAGAGAAACACACCCAGGCACATTTACAGAGTTGTAATCAGATGGAGGTCTTCAGCAGCTGAGCAGAAGGCGACATGCTTTAGCTGGGTTAACTTCTCTCATGGGAGAACATGTACGGGATGGCCTCACTGTAAATGTGTTCGCCAACATTTTTCATGTCACTCAATCTGTTGATAGTGATGGAGGCATGCCAAGAAGGTGCCAGAGGGGTCATTCATTTTCCCGGGATAACTTCCTGCTTCTGTTTTGCGATTAAAGGCCCCTCTGGAGCTATTAACGGGCCAACAATAGCAATGGAAAACATAAAAGGGTTAATCCAAGTGTGAGCAGCCTGGTTCAAATGTGTGTTAGCATTTTGATTAATTCGCTGACAGGTTAATTATTCATCTAATTAATGAACTGATAGCAAGGGTTTTTTCAAATCATTTTCTTGGTTTAATTAGCAGCAAATTAATCTGGGCTAATTAACTGGTGTAATAACTAGCGGCCCCTCCAAACTTTCTCTCCTATCCTTTCGGTTTCCATTCCGTTTTATTGCTCCTTGACTTATGGCGCTGTTGATAAATTAATTCATTATGGTGCTATAATTAATAATAGCATCATGGCGGGTTTTAAGTATCTGGCCAATATTTTTACTCCGTATAATGCTCTTGCTTAAATGCGATGTGCTGCTACGTAATAGGAAAAGGTCTGACTGTGATGATTAGAAACATGATTATGTGCAGAGGATGGGTTTGGATTATGTGCTCTCAACAAAGGATTAATTTGGGTGTTTATGTGTGTGTGTTTGTATTTAGGATGTGCAGATTGAAAAGGAGAAGGCAGTGTACAACATTTCAGGTGGATGCACTGCTCTGGTGGTTGTCTATTTGCTTGGGAAGCTCTATGTTGGGAACGCTGGGGACAGCAGGTGAGATGCACTCATGCACGTGATGACTGTAACCTTGCAATGATACAATCATAGCTCTTTCCCTGTCACTCACCTTCTGGTGCCCTGCAGCCAGCAGGAGCAGTGTCCCAGCGTAAATAAGTTTTGTTTTGTCTGCTCCTCTGCCTCAGAGCTATCATTATCCGGGCCGGGGAAGTCATCCCCATGTCAGCAGAGTTCACACCGGAGTCAGAGAGACAGCGACTGCAGTTCCTGGTAAGGAAGAACTTTCCTAGCGAACACAGCTGTCAGATATTAGCAGAGCTGACCTCGCCTCCCGTTGAGACACCGGCTATGCTTAGCTCTCTCTTACTCTGCCTGCTCTCTCTGCCAGCTTAATAGAATATGGAATTGTTTTTCCTATCCCGTGGGCATGTCAATCTTTTTTACTTTTTCTGTTTTTTTCCCCTTTTCATATCAAAGGCCTATATGCAGCCCCACTTATTAGGGAACGAGTTTACACATCTGGAGTTCCCGAGGAGAGTCCAGAGAAAGGAGGTGGGGAAGAGGATGCTGTACCGTGACTTCACCATGTCGGGATGGTGGGTTGATTGATTTATTCATTTTTGGACTGTTTTTATGGTTAGATTAATCTCTTAATGTCAAATACAATGCAAAAGTGTGACATGCCATGCAAACCGCTGTTTTATTTCTCCATTTTGTTCTTTCACGATGCCTCTCCCTGCTAAATAATTTAAATGCACAGTATGTAATTTTCTGCTGCACGGGGTCTCTCACATCAAAACAAGAACAAAAGACGTAGTTTGATGACGTTGTGAAGCAGCATAGTATCATGGGATGTGTTGTATTCACAACCATTGCCTTCATTGCAGTTAGCTACTCCCAGTTAGGATTCCTTCAGTGCTCACAGTTTTCATCGTTGAGCTGAATTATCTGCAGAGATATCCTCTCCAAAACAAAAGGGCCAGGTAAATAAAACTGGTAGAAACACTGAATAAAGCAGTTTCACGTAAAAAATCTTTCTTTGATGCTGTCTGGTGTACAAAGGACACCCAAGAGGGGCTGCGAGCCAAGCTTGATGCTGACATTTGCGAAGATTGTTTCTCTGATAATTTAAAATCAAAATTTTCCGGAGGTTTTTACTGGGATCTGAATTATGCCAGACGTCTCCTCTTCTAGAAAACAAATAGACCCAGTGGGATCCCGCTAATGTTTGCTGAGCTTGTTTCTGTGATTACTTAAGATCCAAACATTTTTTACATCTTTGCATCCCTGTTTTATGTGAAAATAATGTGTTATGTGAAAATAATTTCCTAGAGTTCCTTGAGTTATTTTCTGCAGTGTATACCTTATTAAAATAGCCAATAGTAAATAGCTTTATCTTATTCTGTGTACAGCAATTTAAAAGTAATCCAAACCTTCATTGTCAGAAGGAGGCCACAATGTTGCCTTGACATTTCTGCTTCTGTGTGTGAGAAAGGAAGAAGGAATCTGTGGACACAGCAAGGACTCAGCTCCTTAACTTCAAGTGCAGAGAGTTAGAAAAAAGGTCAGAGATTGAGGGAGTTGGTGTGAGAAGGAAGAAAAAAGAGAATAAATACTGACTGAGAAACAGATGGAAATGTGAAAGCAAGAGAAAACATTATTTAATTTAATTTTGTGACAAGGACTTTGACCCTTGTCGCATTTGATTAATTATCAAATTATAGCAATTATAGTTACAAACACCGCTACTAAAGTCACAATAAATTCTAATTGTCAGCATTCCTCTTTGAGCCGATCTCAAAGAGGTCTGGCAATCAGCAGCTTACACATTATCTTGACAACTACAGAAAGTAGTTATTTTACAGAATAAAAGTTCAAAACCTAATATAAGCATCTAAATTATGATGCATTATTACACAGTCTGTAAACTACTGACTACAAAGTTGCTGATAATACTAGTAGTACCTCTACTTTTACATTACGGTATTGCTGAAGTACATGATTTGGATACTACTTCCACTACAAAGTAAAGTAGTATTAACAGTAAAATGTACTTCATATCATATTATATTAGTTATTATTATAGTGGACTAATATTATTAGTACACACTAATACAGCATTGTTTACGTTGTTGCTGGTTTAGGTGAGGCAACTTTGAACTAGTTTATAGACTACTGGGAGATTGAATCTATTACACTATCTCTTAAAGGCTGATAATGTGTTTAGTATGTATGCCTACTATTTGCTTTTGAATTGCAGCCATAGATCAGTAGTACATAGAAATACTCAAGTAAAGTACATATACCTCAAATTGTACTTTAATAAATGACTCGAATATCTGGACTTAGTTTCGTACTACCACAGATTATTGCTTTTCAAAATTAAATGAATCAAAATTCTTTATAGTTGGAGTGTTTTAATTATGTTGTCTCCCTGTAGAAAATGTGTTATGCATATGTATACCCTTATGCGTATACATACAGCACGTGAGTGGGAGGTGCAGGTGACTGAGGAGAGATGAACTGTTTTCTGACACCACCTCTGTGCGGTTTTATGGCGCCGCTTGGTTCAGCAGATGTAGGTCAGTCAGCGGCGGTGTTCCTTATTGAGCCCAGAACTCTCTGCAGTCTGTCGTCTGCCTGCTTACTGTCTCAGCAGCGCAGACAGCCTGTGATGTATTTTTAATCAGGTTCTACCCATAACCCAGTTCTGCTTGTTTCACTCGGACTACGTCTGGGTCTTAAATTAGTACCTTGTGAGCCAGCGCAGCTGATGTGCTCTGCTCTGATGTGCGTGGGTGTGACTTAACTGTGTCATCTTGTATAGGTGTATTTCAAATACTCTATAGGTACAGGGGATCAGGTCCTATGTCTCTGCAGCTTTCTGTCTGCATGTATACTCTCCTGTCTGTATGTGCAGCCAGTGTGCCCACATGCTGTGTTTGTGTGGGTGTACACTGCCATCCAATTCCCCCAAATGCATCCATGATCAAGGCCACGCTCTAATGAAGGCATACTTGTCCGCAGCCCACCTCTCTCTGTCCTCCTCCCTCTCTTTTTTCACCTCCCCTCCCTTGGCCAGTTGGACCAGAGTGTGAGTTGGCTTTGGCGTAGCAAATTATAATAGTGGCCGCTGTCCAGGATGGAAGGCGGTTTTGTTTGCAAGACATCCCAGAGTGATGGATGTTGAGCGGTCGGCCGTGTTCGACATGATCCAAACACCGCGGCAAAACAGCCTGACGGAGGGAAGGTGGGGAAGGAGGTGGGTAGCTGGAGAGGACAGAGAGAGGAGGGAAAAATGAACAAATGAGATGGAAATGTGAGAAGATTGAGGATAGCTGTGAAGTTAGAAATAGAGATAAAGGAGGAGAGGAAAAGGCTAGGAAGAAAGGGGTTGGCAAGATGTAAAGGAAAAATGAAAAAAGATGGTGTGTAGGCCACATAGAAGGCGATGATAAATGACAATGAACTGTGCTAAAGCTGTCTCTCTTTAGTGCCCACACCCACTGGGGTGTCTTTCCTCCCCATGATCCTATAAACAATGAATGAGAGAGGAGGGTGACTAACACACACCTTCATCACTGTCATACATTTTCACTCCTTCTCCTGCTCCTCCTTCCCTTCTTCCCTCGTTGAGTTGTAAGGTCACTGCCATTAACTCTGGCCTTGTTTTGCTCCTGAATGCACCACTCAATCTCTGAAAAGCCCATCAAGGTTGGCCAAAAAGTTTATTTAAACTCAATTGTCAGTTGCACCGATTTGTCTGACTCATCTCGTGGTGACACAGGCCCGCCACACTTTCACCCCACAAAGTCTGTCGAGTGGTGTTTGTGTCTGGTTGTGCTTGTTTCTTGGACGTAGAGATGTACACTGAACAAAATTTTAAATACAACTCTAGTTTTGCCCCCATTCATCATGAGCTTAACTCAAAGATTTAAGACTTTCTCTATGTACACAAAAGGCTTATTTCTCTCAAATATCGTTCACAAATCTGTCACAATCTGTGATAGTGAGCACTCTTCCTTTGCCGAGATAATCCATCCACCTTACAGATGTGGCATATCAAGATGCTGATCAGACAGCATGGGCATTGCAGAGGTGTGTCTAAAGCTGGCCACAATAAAAGGCCACTCGAAAATGTGCTGTTCCATCACACAGCACAGGTTTCACAAGTTTCGAGGGAGTGTGCATTTGGTATGCTGAATGCAGGAATGTCCACCAGAGCTGTTGCTACCATAAGCCGTCTCCAAAGACGTTTCAGAGAATTTGGCAGTACATCCAACCGGCCTCACCCCGGCCTAGGACCTCCACATCCAACATCTTCACCACCAAGATCGTCTGAGACCAGGCACCCGGACAGCTGTTGCAACAATCATCATCAACGATCAACAACCTGAACGACTCCCTGCAAACGAGATGTATTGCACTGCATGAGGCCGAATGGTGGTCACACCAGATATTGACTGGACATTGTACATTTTCGAGTGGCCTTTTATTGTGGCCAGCCTAAGGCACACCTGTGTAATACCTATGATGTCTGATCACCATCTTGATATGTCACACCTATGAGGTGGATGGATTATCTCGGTGCTCACTGACACAGATCATGACAGATTTGTGAACAATTTTTGAGAGAAATAAGCCCTTTGTTTACGTAGAGAAAGTCTTAGATCTTTGAGCTTTCAGCTCATGATGAATTGGGGCAAAAACAAAAGTGTTTATAATTTTGTTCAGTGTATATAAGTGTGTCTGTGTGTGTTTGTGCAGATCGGGATGCTAAGCACACACTGCTAATGTTTCTCTGTCAGCCCTCTTTGCACCGAGTGGAGATGATATCACTCCTCTCATCTCCTGACCGTCTCTCGTCACCTGCAGAGAGGATGATACAACCCCCTTCTTCCCTGCAACCCACTCTTCCTCTCCCTTCTCCCACATTCTCTCTCTCTCTGTCAGTCACACTCTGCAACGGGCGTCCAAACAGCCCTTTAATGTGAAATGGCTCAGTTTTGTCGTCAAACAGTACGGTCCTTGAGCAACTCTCTTCGCTGTTTTTGGACTCTGTGTCCCAGGGCAGGAAAATGGTATCATAACGAAATTAATGTCTATTTCTCTCTTTTTGTGACACACTTGTCATCTCAAGTCTGACTGGATGGATTTGCTGTAAACACAAATCTTGAGAGAGGAGACTGTCCCTGATAGCAGGCTCTGACATCTTTGAAATAATGACACACTATAAATGTGTTTGTTGATGTGGTAGTTTATTTTAGGAGTCTAACTTCTCTAAGGTGAAATACTCCAAATGAAAGAAGTGATATGGTGGGAGAAATGGCGTTTCCCTTTTTAAATACAGAGGAGTAAGACCTGCTCCAATTTAATTAGCGCCTCTTTCATCATCAAACTGCTGTTTTAGAGATTTTTCCACAGCATGAACATTGCAAACATTAGTGAGGAAGTCTTCTACGGACCATTATTTTGTGCTACAGCTCTCTGCTCAGAAGTCTCACAGTCTCAGGCTGCAAACTGTATTTCTGTGTTTGTGGGCTGCGCTTGCTCTGATAGTCCTTGCTCTGCACACTGTTAAAAAAGTGCTGAGTGCAGCAGTATAGCGCTCGCCTAAGGTGGAAACATATGGTCTCTCTGAGTGGAACCAGCAGTAATGTAAAAACCATCCTGGTCCCTGCTAATCTGCTTCACAGCAGCTGAAAAACATTGGGTAAGGTGTGTGGGGCAGGTCTGAGTCAACACGATATTTGCAAATTATACTAGGTTTGTTTTAAGCAGCTTTTTGGAACAGATAGAAAAATTTATGACACTTATCAGCATTCCTTCCTTCATTACCTCCAGTGTAAAGGCTAAAATAAAGAATAACCTGTATCTCTAAATGTTATTTGATTATGGTGCCTTCAAAGTGAGCCAGATTTCTCTATCCGTATCACCGGGTGTGAGTTGTGAATGGAAAACTTTTTCCTGGCAGCTCTTCTGGAAATTGGCTCAGATTTGCAATGTTTCTTATACTGTATAGTGACACAGCTGTTCCTCTGAAGTAAAACTGTTATAAAAAGGTATACTAGCTAAGATCAGGGTTTCTTCTCACAGCAAGTTTCTGAGCTGTAGAGGTGAAAAGTGTATCTTAAGACCTGGCATGAATACATACAGAATTATACGGTCTTTCTCCTTGTACTGCAGCTCTGTCTGGTCCCAGTCTGAAAAGGTTAAATTATTCATTATTTGGGAAAGTTTAAACACTGCTCTGAGAGCAGGGGAATGTAAATGTGGATACTCTTGCTTCATTCAGCTGCTTTACATCCAGATCTTTAGATACATACATGCACGTACACAGACACAACTGCAGCACACAGTCCCAGAAAATCAACAGTAAACCAAGAGTGTCACCAACATTCAAAGACATCTCACTCTTTGTTGCTAGGGAGACTTTTACAAGATCAGTTAGAAAGAGGAGGAGGAGAAATAGGCTCTGTGTCGTTCTCTGTGCGATGTCTGGGTGGATTTTTCTCACAGTGTCTCTTTTTCCTCCTATCCCTACTCCTTGTTTCTGTGCCAGTCGCCTCAAAGCAGGGCCTGTGGAGCCATTAACGTGTCCTCTCTCCTCTGCGCAGGGCATATAAAACCATCGAGGACGATGACCTTAAGTTTCCCCTGATCTACGGCGAAGGGAAGAAGGTAAGAAGTGCTCAGCGGCCGCTTGCTGACAGAGTTACTCCCACGGCCTTGTGTGCCTCGTCTGTAATCAAAGCTCACCAGGGCACCATTAGTCAGGCCCCCAATTCCCCCTGTCACTGTGTGGCAGAGCCAGCTTCTGGAAAGCATTCCTGACCTCTTTCCACAAGGTTTCACATCCTGCACCAGTATACAGCGCAGAAAATATCTCTTCTCTAATGGACTCTGTGCTTTTATGTCCCTCAGCAGGTAAAATGTAGCGCGAACACAGCTAGGGGTCAGAGGGTGGACTCCCATCGGAGCTAGATGATGAAAATGTGATGTAAGCCAGATGAAAAGTGTCCAAAATGTGGCACATGTTAATTGGAAAATGACATTTTTAAAACACTGACTTGCAGGAGAATATTGTCAGCGCTTTGACACAAAACATAAAAGAGAAGGCCAAGAGCTCAATACACTGTTCATGACATTTTCGTTTCCCTCAGTGATGCTGTACATGTGGCAATGTGCAGCTTCATGTCCTTGTTGCATTGAAAAGGTCAGAGAGGAAACATAATAGATCTGAATATGTTCTCACAGTGGCATACTCCAGTTTTCTATTTAACATGGACAGACAGTAGATTTATGTTTGACTGATGACTGGGGCAGATGTCACCCCACAGCACTCTCCTCCTGCAACTGCGGTCGGGTTTACCCCTGCACAGTTGGCCGTGCCCACGTCGCATCCTCTCCCTTTGAAGTAAGGTGTGGAGATGGATGGCTAGATAGAGTGAGGGGGCCTTGTGCGAGGGAGAGGAACGCCAGAGAACTTCAAAGCCCGGCGCGTAGCCTGCTGGGCCCCAACGCTCAACCATTAATCCCAGGATGTTTCCTCTTTTCCGCCGGAGGAGCTTTGCCGCCACTTTGAAACACTCTGCCTTCACTCCACCTCTATGTCTCCTTCTCTCTCCCTCTCTGTGCTGCATACTGATCCAGACTCTTCCTACCAGGCCTCTCTAGCCCTCATACTCCTCTCCCCATCATTATGTGCCGCCCTGTCTCAAACGCTGTACAGTACAGATTCAATTAGCCCAGTTCCCCAGTCCTGTGCCTGCAGCCATTTTTAGAGGCACTGGTGGCTATCTGTGCAGACAGTAGGAGTCAAAAAGAGTTTTGCACTGCTTACAGATTAGTTTGATGGCGTCTGGGGCTCTGGGAACGATCATTAGGCACTCACAAAACTAGAAGATGCTGACGATGAGCTTGTGTTTATTTGCCTAAATGCTGCTCATCCATCCAAATAAAGATTCCCACTGGGAGTAGCCTGTATCCATCAGTGAAATATCACTGGGGATGTGTCATGCAGGTTATCTCTACAATTACCAGAGATGAATGCAATAAAGTCATACAAGGTTCACTGAAGTCATGTGGTATTTTAATGCACTAAGTCTGAACTTCATCCAAGGAGGATTTACAAGGAGTATAAATGCTCTTGGTCAAAAATATCTTGCTTCATAGTTACACACATATATTTCAGAAACCTGCCTGAAATTCCAGCAGTCCATTAGAGAAGTTCATCAGGACACCTACACAGCTATTAAAATCTCACCCCTTCCTACTAGACATATCAGATTGGTTTCCACATCTATACTTCTCTATGACGGCTCATTCCATTTTATTACAACTGTAGTCTTATTTTTGTGGTTTTTGTTTTGTCATTCCCATTAGTAGATGTTAGATGTGGGAGTGCAGTGACATCACTAAAAAATAAGTCGGACTGGACAAAAAACATAAGTATGCAGAGAAATGAAGGTCTTACAGACCAATTTCCTTGTTCAACTTCAACTTACATTCCTTTCTGTACGGAACTTCGATGAACAAAAATCAAAAGCACTTCATTAGAGAAGCTGAACCTGTAACACAATTGAATTGGTTGTTGCTTTGTTTGACTTAAATGGAGGTTGTGCTTTACATGCCTCTGCTCTTTTGAAGGCTCGTGTGTTGGCGACCATCGGGGTCACCAGAGGTCTTGGGGACCACAATCTGAAAGTACACGACTCCAACATCTACATTAAACCCTTCCTGTCCTGCTGCCCAGAGGTAGGCTCCATTTTTAATTTTGTCCCTCATTATATCCTTCTTCACCACGTGACAAATTGAAATTACTCATTAACATTATCCTTTATCCATTTGAATTGGCTTGTTTTTACTAACCAACTCTTCTCAAATCTTGAATTAGTGTTTTCCTACATTTCCACTATTTGAAAGTATTTGTCTTCTAGACAAGGGATATTAACTTTTTGCTTACAAAAAAGGTGGGGAATCAATGAATTGTTGAATGTCCCAAAAGTGAAGGTTCAATGTTTGCTTTCAAAGTAAAGTAAGGATGACCTGAGGGCCAGAACCTCAAATATTTATTATATTTATTACAAACATTTCTGCTGCCAAATCTGGTTGCTGCCAAAAAAGATCAACATTTGAGCATTTATGCATATGAAAAACACATAACAGAATAGTACAAATGCAAGTCACAACATCAATAGCAATGTGTTAGCAACATTCCAGTATTTATGATGGATCTTCCCTTTTATTTTACCTCATAACCTTGGCCTCCTGATAAAACGAGAGCACAGAGGTAACGATGTAAAATGCCTCTGGCTGTTAACAGTCCACACTATGAACTATGTGGTCAACTTGCACATTAACATTCTCCACCGGCCATCTCTTTCAAATAACTCCTTTCATTCCCAGTATCTGCAGCACATGATTGCAGTACTCACGAAGCCCCTGAATTCTCTTGATCTTTAATTCATTGCCCTCTGAGTTCAGTCATAGTTCAGACTCCTTTTTGATGTTTTATTTCTTTTCAGATTTTTTCTTTGAGATGTATTGAGTCGCCATTGTTTCAGATTTCAGAGTGTAAACACATTTTTAGTATTAACATTAGAGGTTCCCTTGGGTGTTTTAATGGAGATTAAAAAGATGACAATTACTATATAAAGAAATTCTATGAGTGGGAGATTGTCCTGCAGAGATTGTGAAAAACAATTCCTGCAAACATATCAAGTTAAAATTACTGGCTTCTCTGAGGTTATAAAAAAGTCTCAGAAATAAGCTAACCATGACACTTGGAGTCATCAGACCATACTCATCATGAGATCAAAGATAAGCATTGGGTGACAAATCAAATGTTCCACACCCCTGTTTCAGAGATGTTGTTGCTGTTGAAATCCTCTGTTTTAAAGAGGTGGTATTATGCTCATTTTCAGGTTCAAAATCCTATTTAGGGGTTGAACCAGAACAGGTTTACATGGTTTAATTAAAAAAATATATATTTTTTTTCATACTGCACATTGCTGCAGCTGTTCTTTTCACCCTGTGTTGAAGGCTTCGTTTTATCTATGGAGTAATGCATCTGGTCTCTAAATGATCTTTGTTGGGAGTTGCACCAAGGGGGTAAGCCACAGTTGAAACAGTAAAGCCGACCAAAGCGTGTATGGACAGGTCTATGTAGGCCTAAAAATGACGTCAAAACCCTGTGACATCCCGTTGCCCATGAGAGATGTCACCGTATTGCTTAGATTATAAACTCTCAGTGAATCTTTTTATTTATTTATTTATTTATTGTATTTTATTGAAATTATTAACACAAAACAATCAGGGGTAGCATTATAAGAAGAGAAAATACATAAATAAAAACAAAGGAAGGACATAGTAAACTCTCAGTTAATCTAAAATAACTATTCGGCCATCAGTGACACTACGTTGGTGTTTAGCAGGTGAGCCTCATAGGTGGGCTGATTACACAGTGAGGATCCGAGTCAGACAAACACCAGAGCCAGAAGACTTTTCTGTGTGCAGCTATGCAGCTACCAGAATTACGGTGTTTCTGCTGTTGCTCTATGTCATTAAACCACGGTTTTGCTGCGTGATCATGAGCAGTAGACGCTGGTGCCGATAGGAAGTAGCCCTGTAGTAATATTTTATTGGTCCAAAACTGGCTTCCCTGCTCTCCATTCAAATCAGAGAAGTGAGTTACTAATCTTTAACAAAAGTATTTTTCATCCGTAAAGTTTTAACTAAGCTCTGTCTCTACATCACACTAACAACTTTGTGTCTTTATGTAACAACTTTATGTATCGCTGTGACATCACAGGAATGAAAGCTAAATGCGGCTGGATTACAAACGAGTTATTTTCAAGCAGTTCAGAGTAGAGTTTTCTGTGGGAGATGGGAACTCCCTTTGGGCTGGACTTTGAGCTTTTTCACTTTGAAAAGCTATTACATGCACAAAAAAGGTGTATAACTCAATAAAAGAGAGGGAAAAGCCAAAAACCATAATATGACCTCTTTAAAATGAAGTCAAGGAACTGCCATCTCTTTCAAAGAGCCTCAGCCCTTTTATGTCCTGCAAGACTTAACTCACAAGGTTGACCACGGCATAGAAGTTCATGATCCACGTGGAGGTCATTCAGTTTCTGGTATGGCTGCTTTCACAGGCGCTGTGTCATGCTGTGCTCTCTTAACAGCAGCCTCTAGCAGTAAGTTAGTGTGTCTGCTGTGAAGAGGCAGCAAAGAAACTAAGGCAGTTTTTTCCCACTCCAAGGCCACTGGGTGATTTGTTCAGGCATAGTACACTGAACAAAATTATAAAGGCAACACTTTTGTTTTCTCCCCTGTTCATCATGAGATGAACTCAAAGATCTAAGTCTTTCTCTCTGCACACAAAAGGCTTATTTCTCTCAAATAATCTGTCAAATCTGTCAAAATCTGTGTTAGTGAGCACTTCTCCTTTACGGAGATAATCCATCCACCTCGCAGCATATCAAGATGCTGATCAGACGGCATGAGTATTGCACAGGTGTGCCTTAGGCTGGCCACAATAAAAGGCCACTTGAAAATGTGCAGTTCCATCACACAGCACAATGCCACAGATGTTTTTGAGGAAGCGTGCAATTGGCATGCTGACTGCAGGCATGTCTATCAGAGCTGTTGCCCGTGAATTGAATTGAATGTTCATTTCTCTGCCATAAGACATCTCTAAAGGCATTTCAGAGAATTTGGCAGTACATTCAACCGGCCTCATAACCGCAGACCATGTGTAACCACACCAGCCCAGGACCTTCACATTCAGCATCTTCAACTCCAACATCATCTGAGACCAGCCACCTGGACAGCTGCTGCAACCATTGGTTTGCATAACCAAAGAATTTCTGCACAACCTGTCAGGGACGTCTCAGGGAAGCTCATCTGCATGCTCGTCCTCCTCATCGGGGTCTCGACCTGACTGCAACTTTGCACAGCCATTAAAGGGAGAGGACCAACATTCTACAGGCCACAATCAAAAATCTGATCACTACTATACGAAGGAGATGTGTTGCAGTCCCTGAGGCAAACGGTGGACATACCAGATACTGACTGGTTTCCAGACCCCCCGAACTCACCCAATACAACGAAACTGCACATTTTCGAGTGGCCTTTTATTGTGGCCAGCCTAAGGCACACCTGTGCAATACCCATGCTGTCTGATCAGC
>JAPMOB010213171.1:0-13926 GCA_029875015.1 Lepomis gibbosus | reverse complement strand
CCAGCTCGGTGTTCTGTTCAGGTGCTAGGGAGCGCTCATTTTTCAGCTGGAGGTTTCATTCTACTTCAGCCCCCGCGTGAGACAATCAAACGACTCGGACACATTCTCCTAACAGGCCAACCGCACCCGCCACCACCCCTGATTTCTTACTACCGCCCCCCCCTTCACTGTCTGCGCCATTTCAGCGCTCTCACATCAATACTTGTCAGGACAGGATAATCAGCGCCTGGTTTTGCCGCAAAACCTGTTTGTGCGGGTGCAGAAAGCAGTCTATGCATAAGTCTATGCATGCGTGCAGCAGGGTTCAGGACCACGGACAGCGCAGCTCTCCGGTACAGTAGCCGTGGAGCAGCCTACGTGTTTCCCACTGTCTGCCTCAGAGACCTGCAGTCAATGGTCAGCCCTTCAATACTCGACCTATAGCCTAGAATAAAAGGTGGGTGTTAATTTGGGCTCCCCTGACAAATTCTAAACAGTTGAAAACGCTTTGCTTAAGCTTCCCTTGCGGTGATATTACTGCAGGAAGCACACCAGTCAAGCACACTTTACAGCAGGAGTGGTTGCACGCTTATCCCATGCACATTTTTGTCGACTTTCAGAGGGTGGAGCAACAGTTAGGTGGCTCTCTTGGATACAAGTGAAAAGGGAGATTGGTGCTTTCAGGAGCAAATACATACAAACCGATTCAGTTGCAGTGGCGAAAGGCTACAAGCTCACTGCAGAAAACCGTCATCACTGCAGGACCATGCAATGACATCCCACATATTGTCCAATAAACCCATACAGACATGTATGTTTAGATGCATGCTTGTCTCACATACTGCTCTTTTATAACAACCATTGTTATAATACAGCCAGTTCATTAATGAAAGCAAATTAACACACTATGCACATTTGGGCATGTGTTTGAACATTTAACAAAACTTTTCAGTGATCTTTGGGATGTCTATTAACCCCAAGTTAGGTACAATTTTTTTTGGAATTTTAATAATAAGAAAAGTGTTTCCAAAGTAATGTCACCAAAATGTTGTCTATAACATGTACAGTGTTTAAACAACCTTGTTTTACAAATAAAAATCAAGTTAAAGATTAAACCAAACAAAATGCATACTTAATTTTAGACACTGTCAATGCCTGTTGATGGACATTATTGCAAAAACAAAAATGGAGGTGCCACTTGTCTATAAAGATTCTCAGTACTTCCAGGTGACAGAATACATAGAAGTAAAAAGTCAAGAACAGCTTGAGTTGCCTTGGACTTAGTTCTTCATGTAAATGCTACTCACAGCTAGAAATAAAAAAAATGAATGTGGTCTTTGAAGCTTTGGCATCAGCTGGGAAACTGAAAATAGAAAGTACTTGGGATTTGCAGATTATTCTATTTGCGACGTTTTCAAATTTAAACTGGTGTCAAGATTCTGAAGTCACAGCATGAATAATGTCCGCCTGCGCATCACAGACATCATTTCCTGTTTAATACAAAATGATAAAATAAAGGAATAAGCAAAATCAGAATGAGTATATAATCTATAAGGTTATGAAACATGTGTTGCTGACTGTACACAGTGATCAGAAACAAAGAGTTTCCTGCTCAAATCTGGTATCTGATGTCGAAGTACAGCTCCCCCGAAAATCAGTGAAGTCAGTTTGATGTACGCCCAATTTCCCGGCTCCTTATAAAATTTGCATGACAAAACATTTTAAAGGTAAAAAAATAAAAAATAAATCTTCTAAAAGCCATTTCCAGGCTTTACATCTTGATGACAGCACATGTTTAAGTCTGGCTGCTCTGGTTTCTGGCTTTGGGGAAATTATTCATGCCCACAAATATCAATTAGATCATTAGCATTTAGATAGCATATACGAATTCTTAAAATGAAAGGGAACATGGACCTTTTGCCCCTATTTTTAATGGTGATTTGTGAAAATGTGTCTCAAAAGAATGTCAGCAAGACTTACTGGGGAGGTAGATTATATTTAAAAGATCAGACACAAGGAAGGGTCACTATATCAGGATAAATCAGGGAACTGTAAGGGCACCAGTACTTCTGTGTAACTTGTTTCCAGGAATAGAAATGGACAGAAAAAATATGGAGGCAGCAAACTGTCACCTAATAACAGGGCTGCTAAGCTTAGTTTTCTTGTCAATTGCAAAAACAGACAAATCAACTCTTTCACTTCAGGTACTGCTGGGCTTCTTCTGAAAGTCTGACTTACATTATAGTCAATTCCCCCAGAGACATTATCACAGTCTAGCAGTCAATAATTTTGGCTTGGGGTTGAACAAATACAAAAACTCTCTGAACGCTGGCGTATTAAATATTATGCTACTCAGGAGATTTCCCTCCGTGGCAGCCAAGGCAGCAATCATTAGAAAATCTTACCAGACTCCTGTAGCTTTGGTCCAGCACCATCTTCCTGTCAGGCCCTCACAGCATGCTCCTGGCCAGCTTCACCGCACCCAGGGAGCAGCAAGGAAACAACCATCTTGATTCCACCGAGCAGACAAAGAAGCACAGAGCAGCGTGGGAGAATGGACACATTTGACTTTGCTAGTTACATGAAGAAGGACTTTTTTGTTTTAATTTGTTGTTTTTTTCTTCTTTTCTTTCCACACTAAACAGCAGCAATGGATTTTTTTAATATTTAATAATACTATCTCTGTTGGCTATAAGCTTAGTGCAACCTTCAACACAAAAGGACCTGAATCAGAGTAAACCGTGAAATGTATGACAGATGTATGTTCAGATTATTGTTTCTAGTTTTATTTAAACACGCTGTACACATTGGAAATTATTCAAGACAAGACAAGGACAGCCTACAACCATCTATCTTTGGGATGGCAATGTCCATTAAACCTATATTAGGTACAAGCTTTTTGGAATTTTTCATGAATAATGAGGAAATGTCACACTGTGGGCGTGTCTGTTCTGCTTTGTTCATTTAGTTTAAGTCAGTCATGGTATTTGTAGTCTGTTTAGTATCTGTCTTAGTGTTTTGGGTTCTGTCCTGTGTCCAGTATCTGTTATGTAGTCTGTTGTGTTTTGGGTTTCACTCATGTCCGCCTCTGTCTGTCTTCTTGGAGTCCTAGTTCCCAGTTCAGTGTTTTACTTAGCTTCAGTCTGTGTTCCTTGTTGGTGTTAGTTTAGTGGTGATATGTCTGATGGTATCTGGATTAGTTTGTTATTTTGATCTGTTACGTACTTTGATATGTTTGGTATGTTTGACTTGTATTATGTCTGCTCACCTCCAGTATCTGCCTGCCATCCATTCTCTCTGTTTTCCTGTCAGTTCATCACCCTGCCTTTCTGTGGCCGTCTGCTGTCATTATTAGTATCACCTGCTTGTGCTCTCGCCCTCCTCGTTAGCCAGTGCTTAAATGTTTGTTGCTTCTGTGTAGCTTTTGCTGGTTCATTGTATGTTCATCCACTGCTGTGTGGCTTGCTTGCTTGCTTGCTTGCCTGCCTGCCTGCGCGCGCGCGCACCACTTCATTTGTTGGATTATCCTTTTTTCTGTCTTCCCCTGGATCTTTCGTTTATGGACTGTGTTTTTGCTGCTCTGCGGACAACCTTGGTTTGGACTCTGCTGTAAGTTCTGTGGGCTTAAATAAATACCCAGACTGTACCTGCTCTGCCTCTGTGTCCTGCGTTTGGGTCCTAAAACCTGTTCCTGCCAGCACATGACAAACTGACAGGAAAGATTTGTATATAATATAGTCCATAGTGTATATACAGCTTTCAAATAACATTGTTTTAAAAACAGAAAAAGTTAAACATTACTCACGCTGTCTCACCAACAGTGGCTCTTTGTTGCTCACATCAATTGAAATTCCTGCCCTGACATTCAAAATGGAACCTGTTTGTGTGGCCAACAGGTTCCTGACCCCAATGGGTGTTTGCCTTAAAGGACTACATTTCAAAATAAATAATAAATAAAACCTCAAACATTGAGACATTAATTTACTGCTTGTTGCCATTGCAAAGCTGTGGCAGCATTGCGATGCAGAGCAGCTGGCTCAAGATCGTCAGCATTGGCAACAACTGGTTCATCTGGTTGGCTCAACGCACAGGGATGGGACGTCCCCATACCCATGGCAGGAGCCAAAATAAAATAATGTTGCCATTAACACATTATGAAAAAGGCAACCATAAATCATAACCTCTTACAGAATAGCGTAAAGAAATAAAAACATACATACATAAGCAAGAGTTGAGTAAATACAGAATTATCTTCTACAGACATGAGGATTATGGTAAAAGACAATGATTCACAGGGTTTTGCTTACAAGAACCTAATATTCATCTGGGAGTTACAATTATGTCATGCTGTACAGTGCTTACCGGCCACGGGCTGAAAAGTGGCAAACAGCATCATCAGGGGACTCTTTACTGTAAAGCAATATAATTCTAATGGAGAGAGAGCGCTAGCATCCAAACCTGACTGCGGATCAGATGGCCCTCTACATTTCAGGGCCACAAATATGAACAAATGTGTAATATGTACACCCCCTTGGAGGGAATGTAGGTCAATACCGGGATCATTAACCTAATCCATCTTTATAATGCGGAGTGCCAAGGTCTCAAACCATTTGGACAGTATGGATTAGGAGCATTTTTTATTTTTTAACTTGCTCCAGGTCAATAATTAAACAGGCACTGACGCCTCATAGTAGGGGGCGCTCTTTTCGACCTCGGTGGTTCACACAGTAACTTTCAAAATATCCCAGACATGTGTTTGGTTGTCTGTAGCTAATCTGGAGCACACTACTTTATACTTCTGCTAATTTAAGAAGGAAATACGGCATGTTTTACTTCATGACATCTTACAGCTATAGCTGTAACAAAACATATAAATGGAGGATGAAATACAATACATTATTGTAAGTTGATCTTATACTGTAAAGATTTAAGTCAAGTCAATTTTATTTATATAGCTCAATATTACAAATCACTTCAAGGGGCCTTACAGCCTACACAGCATACACCCTCTGTGTGCTCGACCCTCTATCCTTTACCAGAGGGGGAAAATGGAAGAAACCTCAGAAAGATCAACAGAGGAGGGATCCCTCTCCCAGGACAGGAGAGGAAAATGAGTTTTCAGCTTAGATTTAAAGGCTTTAAAAGAGTTAGACTGTCTGATGTCAGCAGGTAGATTATTTCAGAGAAAAGGGGCTTGATGGGAAAAGGCCACCCAGACTTCTTTTAACTTTGGGAGCGCATGTACTCTGAGAGCATGAGATCGGAGAGATAAAAAAGGGGGAGGCCATTTAAAATTTTATAAGTCATCAGAAGCACCTTAAAGTTCGATCTGACATGGATAGTTAGCCAGTGAAGTGAAGCTAAAATTGATGAAATGTGGTCAAAGATTCTGTTGTCAGATCGTAGCTGCAGCGTTCTGAACCATTTGAAGGACTTTTAGTAGAAGGTAGGCCAGACAATAAAACGTTACAGTAATTCAGTCTAGTTTTGAACAAAGTCACGGATTAAGATCTCTGCATCAGACAAGGACAGAAAAGCCCTCCTTATAGCTAATAACATTATTAACATTGGACGCACTTCAACCAGCTACAACATTAAATGCTGTCTACTCAACATCAATCAATGATAATCCAATATGTTGAACAAAATCACTCTCTTTAACTCTAACGTTTGATATTTCAGTACATCTAACTATTTAGCTGGAGTAAAATGTTTAATGGAGGACTTTTTCTTGTAGACTATTTTTAAACTCTGGTACTTTTACTTAAACTATCAAAATACGCAACCACTGCAGACTTTAAATGGAAAAAGGAGGTAACTAAAGCAAACTACAGCCTACATCGTACTCTGAATGAAAACGACTCCAATCGTCATTCATGTTACTATAAGGTATAGTGGTGAAAAATGTACTTTATTAATACAAAGTGATGCTTTCCTTTACTGTTGGTTATACCTCCTGCTATTAAATGTCAAGGGGTGAGTACTCTTGACCTTTGCACCCTTACTGAGCACTTGTTGGCAACCTGTGAGGCTGACGGGCCGCATTTTACCACACACGGCCGTTCTGTCTCTCCAACAGATTCTAGCAAAAGGACTAAGATGTCAATAGTGGTTCCTTTGAGACATTAATGTTCCCTGTGCTGGAGCCTCTTGTGTGACAATGGTCTCAGTGTTGCACAGAGGTGATTATTAATGCTCCCCGCTGGGACTGGGCAAAGATATGTCGAGATGAGCTTCCTGAAGGTCTACAAAAGAGGGTAATAAGCAGCCCTGCTGTAAATTGTCTATCTGAATGTGCCTTTTACTCTTTTAGCCAATAGATTGCTTGGATCAGAAATAAGCAAAGAGGCAGGGACTCTCTCAGGGGACAAACTACAGCCTTGCTCACTTATTTCTTAGCATAACAACCGTTTTGTTGGGGTTACAGCTCTATTAATTTATATTAAAATGAACACTCACATGTTGCACTCATGTCTGTAGTACATTTCATTTAATATAATATGAACCAACTTATAATCCTTATTTTGTAAACTCACTGGGATGTAAAATCTGAGTTATTGTACCCAAATGACCCAAATTCTGCTACTTACCTGTTGGAAATGCTTAAAAACAAACTCTATTTTGGTGTGGCAACTACACTGTCACACACACACACACACACACACACACACACACACACACACACACACACACACACAATGTCTGGGAAGCAACTGTTAATGTTAAATTCCAGTGAATATCACAAATTGTGATTGTTTCTGTGAGAGAGCACAGTGCAAACTGACAAATGTTAACTGAACTGTCATCAGTTAAAGGGGAAACTTGTTTTGGTCGCCCGTGCACAGCGACAAATAACAAAACATTCACAAGTCAGACAGGCAGGACACAGCGGACAACATGCCACAAAAATAGTAACACAGACTAACAGATATTTCAAGAGGATATCAGTGTAGCTCAGGAGCCTGCAATATAAAAATATTGGTGAAATTTTAACGATAATTACCTAACCTGGATTCAAAATATGGGCAGAAAAAGGGATCACCAAAATGTCTGATCTGTTCAGTTAATGATGACTTTATATATATTATATGTTATATATTATAATTCTTTGAAGAGCTTGTCTTATTTAGGTCCCTCCATAAACCACCTCAGTCCAGTCTCAAGCCATCAAAATACATACAATGTGCCTCAACGGAAGCACTCAGTATTGTAAGCATTTACATTCTGCAAGATTCTATTAGCACTGAAAAAGGTATGTAATGTAAAAGTTCTAGGTCACGTTATTCATGTGCTCTCTCGTCTTTGATACAGCCTTGCTGTACTGTTCTTCAATTGTAAGCACTTCTCGGGTACAAAAAAAATGTTTTATTTAAAGTAACGTAGCACAGTTTTTTTTATAATACTTTTTGTGTAAGCATTGCAGGTGTGAAGTCAAAAGAAAGAACAAACAGAAAGCACATCAAATCTCAAACCCCGAAGAACACGATCACTTAATGTCTTTGCTCTTGAGATGCTAATGTCTCGCTGTCATGTCACCTGCTTTAAACCAGAAGTAGAAGAAAAAAGCCTTAGGGGGGCTGAGATCACTACAGCTTTTGTATATTTCCCCATGGTATTAGAGGTTGATGCTTGTGCATGATGTCATTGATTGCAGACCATCCAATATGGGCCCTGCTGGGAAGCTAGTGCTCCCACTGTGACTGTTAGGGCTATGTAATGCAAGACTGGGTGATGTCATTGCAAGAGCACAGGGACCAAAGAGACAAAAATGACAGTGTGACATTGTAGCACATAATACAGCTAGACAGATTAATATGGGATATGTGATATGGGACAAATGGGCTTTATTGAAAATGAATTATTTTGTCAATTTGATTGTTTTACATGGATGGCCCTATGCTGAAAAGTATGCTAAAAGTAAGGCGCATTGGGAATCTTTGCAAGTACATGCGGGTTTTTGCTTTGTGATATAATTTTTAACCAGTTCTAGTTTTTGTCAGACCTCGGAGACAGCAGGAAAACCCAGGCAAAGGAATGCGGCATGAACGGGGATGAGAGCAGCCGTGAATAGTAGGCTATTGCATTTTTTTTTCTTTGCAACAATCACAACAAATCTATACATGCAGTCAAATGAATTATTCTAATGAAAGAAACAGAAAGTTTATTGGAATTTGGCGCATCCCTCCTCCCTTCCTTTCCCCTCCAGACAAACCAGATCAGCTGAAGTCATTTTACCTATGGAACAAAAAAAAGCACTTTTATTGAAAAGGCGATCTAGCGTGATTTATAAAAAAAAGCCCCTTAAAGCAACAAAAAAACAAATAAAACTTGAAAACATTTTCTTTCATCCTGATCCCTTGGGAAATACGGCTTGCGGTCGACCAGCACCAGGTTTAGAAAAAATAGGGCATGAAATCTCAATTAGATGTGTCAAGATCCAGGGAAATTTCAATGCTTTTTTTCCCTTTTTTTTTTAATTCACACACTTGTCTCTGGAAGACACTGAGAAGTGCTTGAACACCCAGTGCCTCATTCTCCCCCTGAAATAGCCTGGTCTAAATAGTCTGATTGGAGAGCAGGATGGACAGCATAGGCCTATCTCTTTGGGGGTGCTGCGGCGTGCTGCGGCGGGTGGAGCAGGTGCAGGGGAGACAACGATCGATTTGGTTGTCCACAGATAAAATAAGAAATCAAGGGGGTTTTATGTGGCACCACTCCCTGGCAAGCCTTCACAGAGTCCATGAGATTAGAAAGTGAAGTTCCCAGAAAACAAACAAAGGGCATCATTTAACACAGGCTCTAGGCTGCTCACACTTTGTCTCTTGTAAGTGAAATTTGATCTTTGGCTCCCTTTTAAATCCAAATGTCTGTGAACAAGAGGGCGTTCCTAAGCTCTTGTCTGATTGAAAGCCAATTGTCTCTGCCTTCATCCCCTGGCAAAAGTGTTTACGCAAGAAATACACAGACCTATGAAAAAAAAAGCCATTTGATTAGCAGCGGTTTCTTCTCTGTGTCGCCAGTATTTATTTAGTTTTCTTGTAGTGCATGCTCATTAGAACAGTAACGCTTTAGCACATTGTGCCTTAACTGATGACACCGGCTTGTGTTGCTTTATCGAGAGCATCACAGTGCACTCAACGCTGAAGACACAGGGGTCAAAAGAGAACGTTAGTCATCGGCTAATTTATTTCAGATGCATTTCTTTATGCTCGTCTCAATTTCAAATAAAGCAAGATCCTTTAAAAGGTTGTTTATTTGCTGCTTCCAACCTGGCCGAGAAAACACAGGTCCATTTATAATCTGTGCTTTTAGACCTCATGTTTACCTGCCAAATACTGCACAGTCTGTCCTTGTATCATTTCACCCACTAATCAATTATAGTAAGAAAATCAATCCAGGAAAATGAGCGACACCTCAGAGCTCAGAGGGTGTTTTGCTTTGATTTCATTAGGACTTAAAAACATGAAAACCCCATTGTGGTGCAGGCACATGCACGATTAGTCGTGTTTATTGTCAGGCCAAATCTATTTCCACTGACGCTATTGTTGTGGTGTTTTGGTCATTGCCACGTAAAAGCCTTTTACTGTAGCTCCAAAATGTCAGTTTTTCAAAAACAAAACGATAGCCTGTTGTGTTTCTAAATGGAAAAGCTAAAAATGTGTCCAGTTCTGACAGCCCAAGTACAAATTTTAGGTACTTGAACTTCACGTAGGTATTTTTTTACCCCACTACATTTATCTGAGAGCTACAGTCTTCAGTTAAAGAAAGATTTTACTTAAAACATATATGAGCTTATAAAATATGATGCAATACAAGAAACTAAAGGTAAACTGATTAGTCACCTAATCAGACAATACTTTTGATACTTTAAGTACATATTGCCACTCCTTTACATTATTAAGATATTTAGAGTATTTTAACAGTGCTTTATTTACTACTTTTACTCACATCTGTAATTATATTTTTGTCCATCTGGGGGCGGTGGAAACAATTTGTGACATACACTGTCATATCATATGGCGAATTTGTTAGCAAACAGTTTCTCATTTACACAACCTGCAGTTACAGAGCAGCCTTCTTGATCTAAGTAAAATATTGCTGTTTTTCATCTCAGCCAAGTGCTGACCAGCTAGTCTCTAACTGTGTCTGTTTGTTGCGTAGTGCTGAACAGGTAAGTGTACAGCAACTGCCTGCTGTCCAACATTTTGGGTATCACGTGGCGAAGTCTGACCCCGGTGGAATGTGAACTGGCTCGAAACATGCAAAACTTGCAACTTGTTTGGACTTTGACAAAGCATTGTAATACCTCTGAAATCCAGAAGGCCTCTTTGTTATAGCTCAAGGTGTTCCTGACCTTGTATTTCAAAAGTGCCACATACTTGCAATTTATTATGCATAGGCCAAAATCAACAGCCAACATTTTTCACAAATTACAGGAAGGATTTCATTAGGAGGAAAAGAGCGAGGGATAAATGTTATACATTCAGGTCAAACAAACAAGTGATGGGATGATTAATTATTCAGCCATGGTAGTTTGCTGAGATAATGGCTTCTCTGTCCTAATGATTTTAACTACAGGGAAACACACTGGATCCTATTTCGGTTCACCATCTGAGGTATGATTCAGCTCTGCAGTGTCACATTACCGCATCACTACAGTTAATTGCGTTCATCCAAAGAAATATTTGTACAAATTAGACGGCCCGACTTTACTGGGAAGATGAATGGAGCACGGATCTGATTCATTATTGCAAAGGAATTTATTGTGATGTGGCTGGAAATGCATCAATAGAGGACAAAGAGGACTTGCTCACTCATTCAGAGCTACTTTGGCCCAAGACCGTATAGAGAATACCCTATAGGTGTATACTTCTTCACTCACAGTCAATATGGATCGGCAGGTAAAGGCATTTATATCAATAGATGCTGAACTGAAAGTAACTGAAAGCAAGGCAAAGAAATCACTTCCCTCACTATTTATCTTCGCTCAGTTCAGCTCCATTTGCTTTGTAATAAAACACAAAAAAGTTTGCTGTATACATGTCTTTTTCTGTTAGAAGAGGTGCCAAGACAGGAAACAAAGCAAATTTTAGAGGTGCAGTGATTGAATGTGAAGTCAACATAATCAGACAAAATTTGCCCTAGGGCAAACACACATCCGCACCAGTGCAAAATGTTTCAACTTGAGTGAAAAATCTGCACTTATCCTAAGGCTGTGTGTCTCAACGTCATAAATGTACAGAAACAAAGGAGAGAGAGGAGAAATAAGCATAAACTTTATTCATATACTGCCTTTTCAAAACAAGGTTTTGCAGGGTAAAAACAACGCCAATCCTAGAGCCCTGCTGCTAGCATGCATTAATGCTAGCAGCAGGGCTGCTAAAAAGTTTGAGGGATTCGTCATATAGCACACGTTTGTGAAGAGCTTGGTGAACCAGAGTCTGTCAGAATGTGAAAGAAGAAAAAAATCCATTTCGATTACTGTCTCAAAATGGAACATCCAGGTGAGAGGATAATCTCAACCACCTTTTGCAGGGCTGCAGACACAGGTCATACGGGCCTGCGTGTGATTACAGGGAGCTCGATTAACGTAGACCCAGGGGACAGTTCAATCACAGAGACAAACATTCCCCCAACATAGCTTACGTGACCTGCAACCAATGGTCCATCTTAGCTCCACTGATTGAGTTCAACAGGACCGGGATGGTGGGCCTTGCAGACATCCACTTGAAATTTACAGGTAAGTCAGAGCCTGGAAAGAAAGCGGGAGGCATTTTTTTGTGGTGGAGCTGTTGTCACAGAAGAAATTTATTCAAGTACTGAAATAAGAGGAAGGGAAGAGAATGAAAGGACAGAAGAGAAAGACGATATTTCAGAGAGTCTTAGCAACCCAGCCAGCCTTAGTCATGTTGAGCCAAGTGCCAAGGCCTCCAAATACAGGCTTTTACTCTGATTTTACACTTGGCACAGATGTGTATTTGCAATTTTGCGTCGACACCGTCTCACGTATGCCCTTGTATCTATCCTCCATTCTCATGCAAAGTTAAATATAACTGCGCCTCCAGTGGAAAAAGGGATGAATATTCTACAGAGACTGGCATCGCAAATCCGTTTGATACAAGTCTTTTTTTTTGCAGATCACACATCAGGTCTCGTGAATTACTCCCTTTTCCATTTCAAAGGTGGGATTTTTTACAGTAAAGATATCTCATTTAAAATGGAACCATAATTGAATCACAAGATCACGCGCTCCCAGATATGGTGCCTGTTCCCTCGACACAGGCATATCAGAGGCATCCTACGTTTCAAAGTGGCTTTCATGCGACTCCATCAGAATATGGCTAATACGGTGTGCTTAGGCAGATCACAATGGGCATAATCCCGTGTTTGGAAGACTACCTCCCGGTGGCGTACGAATAATAAAGACCACTATGTCTCCGAAAGACCAAATGCTTCAGTCGCTCTGATTTGTTGTGACTGAGACTGAGCGCTGAACAGTAAAAATGTGACAACCACAAAAAGACAATTGTCTTCATCTTCGCCTCTGCTACTGTATACTGTGCATCATTCGTGGGCAGCAGGAGACAACATAAACTGGAGCTGGAAAGGAGACAGACTTGCATCTAGAAATAGAAATGATGTAGACAGCATATCTTCATTTAAAAATCAGAAGAAGAGTCCCTTGAAGGTAAAAAACGGCAACATTTAATCTTTCTGAGCCTTGGTACTGACTGATTTGAACAGAGATTTAAAAAAAAAAAAGTAATATAGTATTTGACCCTTTGTTGCCATTGGTAACCTCTTAGGTACAACCACTTGCTGCCCAATTAAGTGAATCCTAATTCACAATGCTCACAATTTAAACGATGCCTCACAAAATGTAATTTAGTGACGGCTGGCACAGTGCTTGAGCTTCATACAGCCTCTGCCCTCCTGGGAAGAGAAGAAAGGCATTTTTGAGCAAATCAGAATCAATAGCTATCTAAAGGGGGCGAATCTAACGGCATTAATCTTCTGGATCCACCGGTGATTCTCACTGTAATTAATCAATGATTTAAACCGGAGAAATTTGGCAATTAATCTTTAATTCTCTAATGGAACATACACACAGAGGCAAAACGCAGCTAACAGTGAGGCTAAGTAACACCAGCTCAGAGCTTATTCAATACAAGTCTAATGAGGTCTATTATGAGTCAAATGTGGTCTTTTTGAAGCAGCCGAGTGTGCAGGAAGAGGGCTCATGGAGTGGAGGGTACAAGTCGTTATGCTCAACACTTTGCAAAATGTACAATTGTGAGGAAAGACGACATAAATAGGAATGGCTCAGCTGGTCCCCATGCAGATGATTTGTCCCTTAAAAAAAGCACCCAAGCTTAAAGATCATCATATGTCCCGTGGCATTTGATGAACTTCAGATGAACTTCACCATTGTGTTTAAAGTTTTTGCCGATTAAGTCGTTCTTCCCCATGTTTCGGTGAATTCACGATCTCTTGCTTTTACCAAAACGAAGGCGCTGAGGCCACGAGATCCGACATGCAGTTCACTCTGCATTTGTGTAAGCTTTATCAAAACAGGTGAATCTGCCATGGCACCTTCTCAGCGAGAGCCCGAACAAAAAACACCACAGAAGAGAAATCAGTCAAGCCTGTCGCATTGACCTACTTGACAGTGGTGTGTGAGCTGAACAGTGAGAGCTTGAGAAGTCAGTGTCTGTCTATCTCCTCGTCCTCTTCTCTCGGTTTCTTTATTTTGTGCTTTTTTTTGTGAATCACAACATGTACTGCTGTGCGACAGAAAAACACATAGTGAGTAAATCCATTACCATAAAGGAGAAAGTGACTCTCACTTTGAGTACAAATGAGCCTAATTAGTAGTAAATAAGAGTCGGCAAAGCGCGTGCATGTGAACGTGCACGCGCATAATGCGCGTAACAGTCGTGCACGTGA